>JAPXFY010003749.1:15000-20432 GCA_030674185.1 Monoplex corrugatus | reverse complement strand
TTTTGTAGCCTACTCAGTAAACAAACAGAAGCACAGGTAGTTGATGATAGTGATGTAATAAATATGCTCTTTCGACAGACACGAATAGCAGTCGTTTTATAAACAATATTCGCTGTAATGAAAAAAAAGTATGTGAAGGGGAAAAAATCATCTAAAAGTATGAGGCATTTTTGGTCAGCGCCAGAATTTATGAGCACGCCATAACTCAGACTTCAAACTTTTTTTAAAAATTGTTTTTGATTCCTTTTTTGATAAAATACAAATAAATACCATGTTTGCTGAACGTTATCACCATATCATTGAGAAAACTGAGCAAGATTTATATACAATAGATTGAGCAAAACTGATATACATACTTCTTATCTCTAAGTCTGTTATGTTTCTGACTTCAGCTTGGCCAACTGACATACCAACGAAGGAAAGGAGCTGTGATCAGTAGGAAAATCTCCATTATGCAAAAGCATGCATTCAAGCTAAAAGGGTATTTGTCTGACCTTGAGTAACTGTAGCTGTAGTAGCAGTAACAATAACAATAGTAACAGTAAAAGTTGTAGCACTAGTTGTAGTGACAGAAATAACACAACAGCAGCAACAACAATAACATCAACAGCAGCAACAACAATGACATCAACAGCAGCAAAAGAAAAAAGAACATGATTATGACAACGATGATGATAGTGACAGTGACTGTGATACCAGTGAAAATGATACCTTGCAATAGTAATAGTAATACAATCAATATCAGCAATAGCAGTAGAAGTGACAGTAGTAGCAGAACCGTGGTAGTTATAGCAGCAGTAATAATGATAGCAGTTGCAGCGGTAATAGAAGTGGTAGCAGCAACAATAAAGTATTTAGTAGTAGTTAGTAGTAATAGTAGTAGTAGTAATAGTAGTAGTAGTAATAGTAGAGTAATAGTAGTAGTAGTAGTAGTAATAGTAGCAGTAGTAATAGTAATAGTAGTAGTAATAGTATAGTAGTAGTAATAGTAGTGATAGTAGTAGTAATAGTAGTAATAGTAGTGATAGTAGTAGTAATAGTAGTGATAGTAGTAGTAATAGTAGTGATAGTAGTAGTAGTAATAGTAGTAGTAGTAGCAACCGTACAGAAAAAAAATAACAGCAACAGCAGCAAGAGTAGTAACAGCAACAGAAGCCGCAACCGCAGTAGCAACAAAAGTAGTCGCAGCAGTAATAGCATCAGTTGTAGAAGCAGCAGCAGCAGCAGCAGCAACAAGAACAGCGTCAAAGATAGCAGCGGTAGCAGCAGTAGTAATGGCAGCAGAAATAGCAATTATCGCGGCAATAGTAGCAGCAGCAGCGTAATAGCAGTAGCAGCAAGACCCAACAACAAAAGCTGCCGTAATAATAGTAGTAGCAGTAATGGTAACGTAGCAGCAGTAGTAATAATAGTAGCCGTAGCAATAACAACAGCAGAAGTAGTAACAGCATTAATAGTAGCAATAGCTACAGTTCACGTCTGAATCATCGTTCTCCCTTTTGTGTTGTTGCCCTGTAGGCAGACGTGGAGAGAACAGGGCAGTAAAAGTGGTGGACAGCCACAATTGGATGTAAATCAGGGTCCTGTGCTGATGGCTTTGGGTTTACCCGACCACGTCCCCCCATTTAAATGTCAGAGAGAGAAAGAGTAAAGGGAGAGAGAAAGAAAGAGAGAGAGAGAGAAAGAGAGAGAGACAGAAAGAGAGAGAGAGAAAGAGAGAGAGAGAGAAAGAGGAGAGAGAGAAAGAGAGAGAGAGAGAGAGAAGAGAGTAAGAAAGAGAGAGAGAGAAAGAGACAGAGAGAAAGAGAAAGAGAGAGAGAGACAGAGACAGAGACAGAGAGAGAGAGAGGGAGAGGAGAGAGAGAGAGAGAGAGAGAGAATACGTGTATCGTGTGTGTATACATCTGTGTGTATGAGTTTGCGCGCGTGCACACGCACGCGTATGTGTGTACCTGTGTGTGCGTGCATGCGTGCGCGCTTGTATATATGTGTGTGTGCGTGCGTGCGTGTGTATTTGTATTGCGGGCGTTTGTGTGGTGTATGCGTTTGTGAGTGTGTGCGCACGTTCATTTGTGTATATGCGTGAGTGTTCTTGGAGTGCACTGAAAAAAAAAAGGATTGATTATCCCCCATTATTCATTAGCTAAATATCATCAGTCAACTTGAGAAATTTTATATACTTTGGATGATTCAAGTCCTTTCAGTCAAAGTTCAAGAATCAGACTTTTCAGGGCTTTTATTTACTTTTTACAAAGAGGAAAGCCATAGGTTAGCTGCTCCGACAAATCTAGTCAATAAATCGCACAATCCGTTTATCACAATGGGATGAAAACATCATTTGGGGTTTACATCATTAGTTTCGAGTTTTTGACAGTCCTGCTATGTAGAACCATTTCTCTAGTATATTACGTGTTTAAAATTAAGCTGAGACTTTAAAAGGCAATTTGAATGCTTCTTCTTCTCCTAAGTAGTCTGAATTTTCTTCCTTCTTTTGTTTCGTCTTCTTCTTTGTCTTCTTGTTCTGATCTCTCTTCTTGTTATTGTTTTTCTTCTTCTTCTTCTTCTTGTTCTTGTTTTTATTCTTCTTCTTCTTCTTGTTTTTATTCTTCTTCTTCTTGTTTTTCTTGTTCTTGTTTTTCTTGTTCTTGTTTTTCTTCTTCTTGTTCTTCTTCTTCATGTTCTTATTCTTCATGTTCTTCTTGTTCTTCTTGTTCTTCTTCTTGTTCTTCTTGTTCTTGTTCTGCTTCGTTTTCTACTTCTTCTTCTTCTTCTTCTTCTTCTTCTTCTTCTTCTTCTTCTTCTTCTTCTTCTTCTTCTTCTTCTTCTTCTTCTTCTTCTTCTTCTTCTTCTTCTTCTTCTTCTTCTTCTTCTTCTTCTTCTTCTTCTTCTTCTTCTTCGCATTTCTTCGCATTCTTCTTCTTCTTCGCTTTTCGCATTCTTCTTCGCATTCGCATTCTTCACATTCTTCTTCTTCTTCGCATTCTTCTTCTTCTTCTTCTTCTTCTTCGCATTCTTCTTCTTCTTCTTCGTCTTCTTCTTCTATCGCATTCTTCTTCTTCGCATTCTTCTTCTTCTTCTTCTTCGCATTCTTCTTCTTCGCATTCTTCTTCTTCGCATTCTTTTTCTTCTTCGCATTCTTCTTCTTCGCATTCTTGTTCTGCTTGTTCTTCTTGTTCTTCTTGTTCTTCTTGTTGTTGTTGTTGTTCTTCTTCTTCTTCTTTCTCTTCTTCTCCTTTCTCTTTTTCTTCTTTTCTCTTCTTCTTTTTCTTCTTCTTTTTCTTCTTCCTTTGTGCCCAATCTGCATAGTCAGACCACATCTGCCAGTAAATGTCATTTCCTGCTGGCTGTCATGGATTGCCACAGGATCAATGCTCTGGGTGAGTTCAATTCTAGTCTGATGTAGATGACCTGCGGACAATTACAATGTAATAGATTGTACCATGGTTTTGTCAGAAGGCATCAGCAGACCTGGTACCTCTAACTTTAACCCATACCAGTCAAGGAGTGGTCTCTGATATAACTTTGTTGTGCGAAATTATTTTTCCACAGGTAAACACAGAGTTCATGCAGATAGAAAAAAGTGGGTGGCGCTGCACTATGGCAACATACTGATAGATAGATAGATAGATAGACAGATACATAGATAGATAGATAGATAGATACATAGATAGATAGACAGACAGATAGATAGATAGACAGACAGATAGTAGATAGATAGATAGATAGATAGATAGATAGATAGATAGATAGATAGATAGATAGATAGATAGACAGACAGACAGGCAGGCAGGTAGGCAGACAGACAGACAGATAGGTAGGTAGATAGATAGATATAGATAGATAGATAGATAGATAGACAGACAGATAGATAGATAGATAGATAGATAGATAGATAGATAGACAGACAGGTAGGTAGGTAGGTAGGTAGATAGGAAGGCAGATAGATTGACAGGTAGGTATGTATGTAGGTATGTAGGTAGGTAGATACATACATACATACATACATACATAGAGAGAGATAAATAGATAGATAGATAGATAGATAGATAGAGAGAGAGAGAGAGAGAGAGAGAGAGGAGAGAGAGAGAGAGAGAGAGAGAGAGATGAATACAGTAATAAGATGACAAATTAAATAGCGAAGTGCTGGTACAATGTTTAACGGTCATCCAGAACAGAAACATTTACACAGACATCGCAGTCCTTTGGACTGAGGCAGCCATTGTCGATCACTGACATTGGTGGTCCCACATCTTCACCCTAATCATTCCGCTGGTTGCACGATCACATTCAGCTGGCTTCTGGCAACTTTGTTCTCAGCGTTAAACAACGCTTTTATGGCTTTTTTGTTGTTGAAAGATTGATGGTGATCCCGGCTCTCTTTGTTGATTGTGTTTTTCTCTGTCTTACTGTTTTAGTATTTGTCTCTAGAGGCCTGTCTGTCTGTCTGTCTCCTTCGTTTTGGACCTTGTGTCTGTCTCTGCCTCTACTTATCTCCCCCGCCGCCCTCCCTCTCTCTATATATATTGTATATCTCTTGTTTTCTTATTTTTGTCTGTTTTCTATATATCTTAAATCTTTAGCAGTATTTTGCTTTCTTTCTTACGCTTTGATATAAGTGAATTACCAAAGGCAGATATGGAAAATGATCTATGTGCTAGTATCTATACCGTTGGAAAATAAAGATTCATTTTATTTCATTTATTTCATTCATTCATTTCTCTCTGTGTCTCTGTCTTGAATGAACATGTATTTTGTTTACTGTTAGCGTGGATTTTCTGTGAACTATTGCCAAGGTCAACCTCTTTGTTGCCATGGGTTCTTTTTTGCGCATGCTGCACTTAGGTCTTTAGTTAACTTGTCATCTAAAGGCTGTCGCTCTAGGTCTGATGAATTAGGTAGGGACAGTGAAGGGAAAAAGAGAAAACAGTACCTGTTCTTATGATACTCAAATTCCATATTTCTGGTTTCTATTGCTTTCTAGACCAAGACATACCTAACTATGCCACCACACCACACTTCTTCTTTTTTTCTTTCTTTCTTTTTTTTTTTTGAAGGAAGAGGAGATAGAAGAATGAGATATGAAACAAGTCCACTGATGGTTGAACATCTTTCTTAATTAAATGAAGATATCATACAGGCTTTGCAGTCGCACAGATTAAAGTGCTCGAGAAACCTTGGTGCATGTGGCTTCCACACTACCTGACTGAAGGGTACCTGGTTTTCTGCGTAGAAAGGGAAGGCAAAACAGCAAGACGAAGGAAATAGGTACTGCTCTCATAGTGCTGTTTGTGAAAAAAAAGTTGAGGTCTCTACCACTTTACTTACCTACGACTTCGGGGTTATGAAACAATCTTTTTGTTTAGTTTTCGTTTGGTTTGGTTTGGGTTTTTGTTTGTTTGTTGTTGTTTTTTGTTTGTTTGTTTCTTCGGTTT
>JAPXFY010003749.1:2500-10000 GCA_030674185.1 Monoplex corrugatus | reverse complement strand
CAGGAGGAGGGACACTGTTCACATCGGGAGAGAGGGACACTGTCCACATCAGGGAGAGAGGACACTGTCCCATCATGGAGGAGAGGGACACTGTTCACATCAGGGAGAGAGGGACAGTGTCCACATTAGGGAGAGAGGGACATTGTTCACATCAGGAGGAGGGACAGTGTCCACATCAGGGAGAGAGGGACATTGTTCACATCGGGGAGAGAGGGACAGTGTCCACATCAGGGAGAGAGGGACAGTGTCCACATCAGGGAGAGAGGGACATTGTTCACATCAGGGAGAGAGGGACATGTCCACATCAGGGAGAGAGGGACATGTTCACATCAGGGGAGAGAGGGACATGTCCACATCAGGGAGAGAGGGACATGTCCACATCAGGGAGAGAGGGACAGTGTCCACATCAGGAGAGAGGGACATTGTTCACATCAGGGGAGAGAGGGACATGTCCACTCAGGGAGAGAGGGACAGTGTCCACATCAGGGAGAGAGGGACAGTGTCCACATCATGGAGAGAGGACAGGTCACATCGGGAACGGACATGTTCACATCAGGGAGAGAGGGACACTGTCACATCAGGAGAGAGGGACACTGTTCACATCAGGGAGAGAGGGACACTGTCCACATCAGGGAGAGAGGGACACTGTCCACATCAGGGAGAGAGGGACACTGTTCACATCATGGAGGAGGGACATTGTTCACATCAGGGAGAGAGGGACATGTCCACATCAGGGAGAGAGGGACACTGTTCACATCAGGGAGAGAGGGACATGTTCCACATCAGGGAGAGAGGGACATGTTCACATCGGGAGAGAGGGACAGTGTCCACATCAGGGAGAGAGGGACATGTCCACATCAGGGAGAGAGGGACATGTCCACTCAGGGAGAGAGGGACACTGTCCACATAGGGAGAGAGGGACACTGTCCACATGCAGGGAGAGAGGGACACTGTCCCATCAGGGAGAGAGGGACACTGTCCACATCAGGAGGAGGGACACTGTCCACATCATGGGAGAGAGGACACTGTCCACATCAGGAGGGAGGGACACTGTCCACATCAGGAGAGAGGGACACTGTCCACATAGGGAGAGAGGGACACTGTCCACATCAGGGAGAGAGGGACACTGTCCGCATCAGGGAGAGAGGGACACTGTCCACATCAGAGAGAGAGGGACACTGTCCACATCAGGGAGAGAGGGACACTGTCCACATCAGGGAGAGAGGGACACTGTCCACATCATGGAGAGAGGGACACTGTCCACATCAGGGAGAGAGGGACACTGTCCACATCATGGAGAGAGGGACACTGTCCACATCAGGGAGAGAGGGACACTGTTCACATCAGGGAGAGAGGGACACTGTTCACATCAGGGAGAGAGGGACACTGTCCACATCATGGAGAGAGGGACACTGTTCACATCAGGGAGAGAGGGACACTGTCCGCATCAGAGAGAGAGGGACCGTCCACATCAGGGAGAGAGGGACATTGTCCACATCAGGGAGAGAGGGACACTGTCCACATCAGAGAGAGAGGGACACTGTCCACATCAGGGAGAGAGGGACACTGTCCACATCAGGGAGAGAGGGACACTGTCCACATCAGGGAGAGAGGGACACTGTCCACATCAGGGAGAGTGGGGACACTGTCCACATCAGGGAGAGGGGACACTGTCCACATCAGGGAGAGAGGGACACTGTCCACATCAGGGAGAGGGGACACTGTCCACATCAGGGAGAGGGACACTGCACAGGGAGAGAGGGACACTGTCCACATCAGGGAGAGAGGGACACTGCACAGAGATAGGGGGACACTGTCCACATAGAGAGAGGGACCTGTCCACATCAGGGAGAGAGGACACTGTCACATCAGAGAGAGGGACACTGTCCACCAGAGAGAGGGACACTGTCCACATCAGGGAGAGTGGGACACTGTCCACATTAGAGAGAGAGGGACATGTCACTCAGGAGAGAGGGCACTGTCCACATCAGGGAGAGAGACACTGTCCACATTAGGGGAGAGGGGAACGGTCCACATCAGAGAGAGGGACACTGTCCACATCAGGGAGAGAGGGACACTGTCCACATCAGGAGAGAGGGACACTGTCACATCAAGGAAGGGGCATGTCCACATCAGGAGAGAGGGGCACTGTCACATCAGGGAGAGAGGGGACACTGTCCCATCAGGGAGAGAGGGACATGTCACATCAGGGAGAGGGGGACACTGTCCACTCAGGAGAGAGGGACCTGTCCACATCAGGAGAAAGGGGCACTGTCCACATCAGGGAGAGAGGGACACTGTCCACATCAGGAGAGAGGGGACACTGTCCACATCAGGGAGAGGGACACTGTCACATCAGGAGAGAGGGGACATGTCCACATCAGGGAGAGAGGGACATGTCGACATCAGGGAGAGAGGGACACTGTCCACATCAGGGAGAGAGGGGACACTGTCGACATCAGGGAGAGAGGGACACTGTCCAATCAGATAGAGAGGGACACTGTCTACATCAGGGAGAAAGGGGGCCACTGTCCACATCAGGGAGAGAGGGACACTGTCCGATCAGATAGAGAGGGACACTGTCCACATCAGGGAGAAAGGGGGCCACTGTCCACATCAGGGAGAGAGGGACACTGTCCACATCAGATAGAGAGGGACACTGTCCACATCAGGGAGAAAGGGGGCCACTGTCCACATCAGGGAGAGAGGGACACTGTCCACATCAGATAGAGAGGGACACTGTCCACATCAGGGAGAAAGGGGGCCACTGTCCACATCAGAGAGGGACACTGTCCACATCAGGGAGAAAGGGGGCCACTGTCCACATCAGACAGAGAGGGACATTGTCCATATCATGGGAGAGAGGGGCACTGTCCACATCATGGAGAGAGGGACACTGTTAGCAGCGAGCAGAGAGGGACACTGTCCACCCAAATCAGAGAGGGAAGAAACTGTCCACATCAGGGAGAGAGGGACACTGTCCACATCAGAGTGAGAGGGACACTGTCCTCATCAGGGTGAGAGAGACACTGTCCAGCTGACCAGAAGCAGTGTAAACTGTCTGGCAGCTGTGATCGTTCACTCACAAGTTGACCACCAAGCAGACAGATGAAGCTGTCGGCTGATAGCGATCAGTATTCACTTCAGCAGGAACCCCTGTCTCTAAAGACGGTCCTTCCATCACCGGTCACTGTGCGATGGTGCTGGCTGCAATGTTCGCCGCCACTGACCATCAGTGATGTATGGAGGGAGGGACGTGGTCAGTCGGCTGGGATTCCATCACAGCGAATTGATGTTTTTTGTGAAGGGTCCAAGGAGATCAGATTCATGGTCACTTCTCTGCTCCGGCGATTCTGTTCTTCCTCCTGTGTATTCTTCCTAGCACCCTACTTTTTTCGTTGTCTATCCTCCTATCAATCTTTCTGTGTCTTTGCTGTCCATGCTGACACTCCCCCTTGTAAAGAAAAAAAAACGAAAAGGGATAGAAATCAGGAATGATGCCAACCAAAAGGGTCAGCTGATTTTGTTGTCCCCTGTGTAGTTGTCCATTGTATGTGGGTCAGTATGTGATATATTCATTATTTCATTGTCTCTTTTCTTCTTCTTCTTCTTTCTTCTTTTTCTTTTTCTTCTTCTTCTTCTTCTTGTTCTTGTTCTTGTTCTTGTTCTTGTTCTTCTTCTTGTTCTTCTTCTTGTTCTTCGTTTTCTTCTTCTTCTTCTTCTTCTTCTTCTTTTTAATGACGATAAGAACAACAACAACAATAATAATAATAATAATAATAATAAAATAATAATAATAATGATAATAATAATGATAATAACAATGATAATGATAATAATAATAAAACATAATAATGATAATAATAATAATAATATAATGATAATAATAATGATAAAGAGTAATAATAATAGTAATAATAATAATAACATTATACATTTATAGTGTGCGTAACAGTGCTTTAAGCACTTATAATTTTACAATACATTTTTTTTAAATGTACGTATAACATACATTCAATGATTTTACCCATTACCATCATGCACACTCTCATTAACATCCTTATACAACACACCACAAGAACGCACTAAAAGAGGATGGGATATGGTCAGTATAACAAAGTTCATTTAAATTCACGGAATAGATGGGCTCAAATTTTGAGCCTTAAAGGAGGAAAAGTTAAGCAAATTTCTCAGATCAAATGACGGATTATTCCAGACAGATTATTCCGCAAAAAAGGTCCAAATGAGCGAAAGATGGTAAAGCATAGTCTTGCGTCTGTATCGAGGGATTTTGAACAGCTGAATATCGGAAAAAGAACGAAGGGAACGGAAAGATGAACAACCATGGAGCAGTTTAGAGACATGAATAGGAACAGTACTAGAAACAACATTATAACATATACAGCAGCTTTGTATCTTATGCACTATTGAACAGGAAGCTAATGTAGCATACAAAGCAGGGATGTTGAACTCTCATAGCGAGAAGCTTTAACGACATGTCTTGCTGCAAAAATTTGAACTTCCTATAGAGATAGAATAACAGACAAGGGATCTCCAGTAAAAACACTGTTACAGTGATCTAGATGAGAACGTACACAAGCAGTTAACAGAGTTTTGGCTGCAGACTCTTCTGTCTTTGTTTTGTTCAGTCACCAGCATTTCCCATATTCCCAATGTTCAGTAAAATGTGCTTTTGTAAACTTACCTCTTGGAAAATAATCTTACCTGTCTTTCAGGCAGGGCGACAGGCAGATAGAAAAACAAATGAGTAAGATAAATAGCTGCAAAAGTTCTTGTTACTCTGACGACACACACAGATAGAAAATATCAATCTTGGCTATACTCCCTGCGTCGATGGTTATGTGACTTTAAGAAAGCAGAGTATCCACTGATGTCCAGATCATAGCGGTCAGTAGGGTGGGCATTGTGTCCACTATCACAGATCAGTAAGCAGTAGTGGTCAGTGTCCGTAGAATGGTGGTCACTGTGCCACTGAATGTTGAAGACTATCACTAGGTACTGGCCGCTGTAAGGGTGCTAACGATTCACCCAAATACCGTCGGTAGGCCTGTAGGAAAATCGCATAGCAGCATCATGAAAAGTGTAAGCTATCCCCTGCCAATCACTCCAGTCCTTAACGACTAGATCAGGTCCACAAAACACAGACTGGACATCAGGGAGAGGTGGGCATTGTTCAGTTGACCAGCCGCAGACTGATGGAACCGGGGACTGGAAACTGTCATCATTCACTGGCAAGTTGATCAGCAGCAGAAGGGCAGAAAGCGGAAGACCCAGCTGATTTCGTTTACAGTGTGGACCCAGGCGATAAACCGTCTAGTCGTTTCCTGGCCTCCCTGTGTCTGTTAATTTACTTTTATGTTCTTTCTGTCCCCTGCTTTATGTACCCCATCCTTTCGTCGGTGTAGGTCTCTCTGTGTCATCCTTCTGTTTATAATTTGGTGGGAAAATGAAAACAAGACAGGGATCAACAAGAACAGTAGCGGAAAGTGATTATCGCGTCCTGTATTTATGTGAGTTTTTACCAGCTTTCAGTATTTCTTTGTCACTGTCTGTCTGCTGTCTTTGCGTGTCCGGCCACGACCATTACCTTCATCCCTAACTTTCAGGACATCGTTTTTGTTACCTTTTCTCTTGGAAAGGTTGTTTTTTTTTAATGGATTGTCTTTCAGTTCAATTCACAGATTGTGTCTTTCAGTTCAGTTCTGTTCAGTTACTTTCAGGACATTGTTTTCTTTTTCTGTAAGTGGACATTGGTTTCTTTTTCTGTAAGCTTCTCCCTCGGATAAAGGAAACCAAATCGACATTTCTTATTTCCAATTCAATTAAATTCAGGTAATTTTCGAAAACTGTCTTGATTAAGTTTCTCATGTGGAAAAAGGAAACTAAATCGACTGTATTTTTCAATTTAGTTTAGTTCAATTATTTTCAGGTCACTGTGTTTGCAAGGTTCTTTCTTGAAAAAAAATCAATTAACTCTTTTAAGTCATTCAGTTCAGTTCAAGTAAACAATCACTAGCTGTCAGATTAACTCATAATGTGCTGAAAACAATCATGTGTCCCACACAGGGAGACACACAGACGGGAAAAAAAACCACTGAGCAAGGAAACACACAGAAAATAACCCAACTTAATAATAAAAACAGCCGCTGATGTTCTTAGCATATTGATGAGACAGACAGAACGCTAAAAAGATCAATATTCTCTGAGCCCCTGGTCATCCCTTGTAAGGACGCTGAGCTTACAGAAATGGCCACACCACTGGTGCCGCCATCACACAACAATCAGTGACAGCTGACACAGTCTTCAGTACTGGTGATCAATGTGATAGTCAATAGTAGTACTGAAGGTCAGTGTGCCGTCAGTGGTACCTCAGTACTGATGGTCAGTGAGCCAGTCAATGGTACCTCAGTGCTGGAGGTCATTGTGCCAGTCAGTGGTACCTCAGTACTGATGGTCAGCGTGCCAGTCAATGGTACATGTACCTCAGTACTGATGGTCATTGTGCCAGTCAATAGTACCTCAGTACTGGAGGTCAATGTGTCAGTCAATGGTACCTCAGTACTGGAGGTCAATGTGTCAGTCAATGGTACCTCAGTACTGGCGGTCAACTTGCCAGTCAGTAGTACCTCAGTACTGGAGGTCAATGTGCCAGTCAGTAGTACATCAGTACTTGTGGTCAATCTGCCAGTCAATAGTACCTCAGTGCTGGTGGTCAATGTGCCAGTCAATGGTACCTCAGTACTGGTGGTCAATGTGCCAGTCAATAGTACCTCAGTGCTGGAGGTCAATGTGCCAGTCAGTAGTACCTCAGTACTGGAGGTCAATATGCCAGTCAACAGTACCTCAGTACTGGAGGTCAATGTGCCAGTCAATAGTACCCCTCAGTACTGGAGGTCAATGTGCCAGTCAATAGTACCTCAGTACTGGAGGTCAATGTGCCAGTCAGTAGTACCTCAGTACTGGAGATCAATGTGCCAGTCAATAGTACCTCAGTACTGGAGGTCAATGTGCCAGTCAATAGTACCTCAGTACTGGAGGTCAATGTGCCAGTCAGTAGTACCTCAGTACTGGAGATCAATGTGCCAGTCAATAGTACTCAGTACTGGAGGTCAATGTGCCAGTCAATAGTACCTCAGTACTGGAGATCAATGTGCCAGTCAGTAGTACCTCAGCACTGGTGGTCAATGTGCCAGTCAATGGTACCTCAGTACTGGTGGTCAATGTACCAGTCAATAGTACATCAGTACTGGAGGTCAATATGCCAGTCAACAGTACCTCAGTACTTGTGGTTAATGTGCCAGTCAATGGTAACGGCTGTCCAGCTTTAAGTCTATCAACCTCTCAGTTCCAGCGAATTTTGCAGAAGCCGTAAGCTGCGTTGTGGGACATTTAATTAGACTCTTGTTTCTTCTGGGTAAGAACACTTCTGTAAAAATCAACAGCGCGCATGAGGGTGTGTGAAAAGTCGTCTATAGTAGT
>JAPXFY010003748.1:0-2500 GCA_030674185.1 Monoplex corrugatus | reverse complement strand
GTGTTTTTAATTTGGTTGGTTTGGTTTTTTTGGGGTAGTGGTTAGGGGTTTTTTTGGTTTAGTATGTTTGGTTTGGGGTTATGTTTTTGTTTGTAGTTTTTTGGTTTTTGTATTTTTTTTTTATGTTTTTTTTGTTTTTGTTTGTTTTTTGGGGGGTATTGTGGGGGTTGGTTTTTTATGGTGTTTGTGGTTTTTGTGGTTATTGGGGTTTTTTTAGGGGGGGTGTTTTTTTTGGTTTTTTGGGGTTAAATTTTTTTTTTGGTTTTTTATTTTTTGGTTTTTTGTTTTTTGGTTTATTTTTTGTTATTTGGTGGGGGAAATTTGGGGGGGTGGGGGTTTTTTATGGGTTTTTTTGGTGTTTTGTTTTTAAATTTTGTTTGTTTTTTTTTGGGGGGTGTATTTGGTTGGTTATTTAAATGTTTTTTGGGTGTTGGATTTTTTGTGTTAGGGGGGGGGGTTTTTTTTGTTTTTGTTTGTTTTGGGTTTGGGTTGGTTTTGGGGAGGGTGGTTTTTATTTTTGGGGTTTTTTTATTTTTTGGATTTGGGGTTTTTTTAATGTTTTTTTTTTTGGGTTTTGGGGTTTTTTTTGGTTTTAGGTGGGAGGCGGAGTGTTTTATTCGTGGGCGGTTTGGTTATTTTACCTCCCTTTTTTTTCGCAGGGCTGTCCATTTTTTATATCTCTTTCTGCCCTTTTGGCTTCTGCGCGTCGTCTCTTTCTGTCTGTGTCGCCTCTTTTTCTCTTCCCTTTTTTACATTTTCGTCTCTCTTCACCCTGCCTTCGCTGCGTCCGTCTGCGTCGTCTGTCCGTTGTTGCCGCTTTCTGTCCTGTCTGTCTTTCTTTTTCTCGACCGTCCACCCCAAAAAATTTTGAATCGTCATTAGACCCTAAGGAAAAAAGGGTTTTGATTAGAATCGAATAAGTCCCCCGGGAATCTGTTGTCACTGCCCCCACATCCCCAACCCCCTTTAAAACTCTGCCCCTGCTGCTGTCTGTCTTCTGTCTTGTCTCTGTGCTGTCTTCTCCTTTTTCTCTTTTTTGGCTCTTTCTCTCTGTGTGTTCTGAGTTGTGGTGTCCCTCTCTGTTTCTCTTTTCTCTCTTTCTTTTTTTCTCTCTGTCTCTCTCTGTCTCTTCGTCGTCTGTCTATCGTCTGTTTACTCTCACTCGTTCCCCTCTGTCGTCTGCTTCTCTCTTTGTTTGCCTGCTTACACCCTCCCTTTTTATCCATCTATTTTCATATATCTATCTATCACACATCCATCTATCCATCGCCACTATCTAGCTATCAACTATCCATCTATCTACAACCCAAAACATCTATTATCCACCATTATCCACTATCCAACTACTACCACACCCATCTATCATCAAACTTTCATCATCATCTACCATTTACACTATCTATCTATCTATCTATCTATCCACCCAATCTACTATCTATCACCCAATCCTCCATCCATCCATCTACGGTATCTATCTATCTGTCTGCATCTATCTATCATCTACTATCTTTTCTCTCCCCTTTCTTTTTTTTCTTTTCTCTCACTGTCTTTTCTCTGTCTCTCCTCTCACTCCTTCCCTTTTCGCCCTCTCTCTCTCTCACCTCCTCCCTTCTCTGTAAGCCCTTTGGTCTTTTTTGTCTCCTGTCTTCTTTTTTGTCCTCTCTGTCTTTTCTCTCTGTCTGTCTGTGGGGTCTTTTCTCACTCTCTGTTTTTTTTTTCTCTGCGGACTCTGCTCTGTCTCTCTCTCTTCTCTTCCCCCCCCCCCCCTCCCCCCACCACGGGTCCCAAAACCGTCCCCCAAAAAACACAGCCTTAACACGAAAAAGCCATAAAAAAACCACGCGGGACAAATTTCTCCCCTTCCCCTCTAAGGGGATTCCCCATCACACAATACAAAGGCCGCCATTGCTTTTTGCCCTACGTCCTCGTGTTGGCTTGACTGATTGGGTTTAGATGCCCGGTGCCGTTGTGTCGGCTAACCGGGTTGCTATCGGATGCAGGCCCCTTTTTGGTCGGCATTTTTAATTGGGTATCAGATGCTTGTGTCCCTGTGTCACCTTTGTGATGTTGGGAAACCACATTTCCTTTGTGCGGCTATCCAATTGGCAAACAAATGCGTGTCTGTTGGTCGCTATGGTGATTGGCTGTCGCCTCTTCATGTTTGTTTTGCGTTTGTTTTTGTAGTGTTTCTGACGTTGTGTTTGTGTGTGTGGTGTGTGTGTGTGTGTTTGTGTGTTTTGTGTTGTGTGTATGTGTGTGTGTGTTATGTGTGTGTGTGTGTGTGGGTGATGTGTGTGTATGTGTTGTGTGGTGTGTGTGGTTGGGGGTTTTTGTGGGTGTTTTGTGGTGTGTGGTTTGGTGGTGTGTTTTTGTTGTGTGTATTTGTGTGTTGTGGTTTTGTGTTTGTGTAGGGGATGTTTTGTGGTGGGGTTTTTGGGGGTTTGTGTGTGTGTGTGTGTGATTTGGGGTGGGGTGGGTGTTTTGTGTTTGTGTGTGTGTG
>JAPXFY010003747.1:0-20438 GCA_030674185.1 Monoplex corrugatus | reverse complement strand
TCACCCAAAATTGTCCGGGGACCCCACAGACCATAAAATCACTTTTTTTGGGGCATAAGCTTCTGTAGACAAGAAAAAAACATTTCAACCTTTAAAAAAAAACAAAAAAAACCCCTATCACATCATTCATTCAAAAAAACCCTTTCAAAACATAAATTTTGGCAAATACTTGAGAGATCGCTTGTATTACCGGGCCCCGGAAAAAAAGGAGCACACACACACACACAACACATGCACATACAACACATGCACATACACATGCACACACACACACACACACACACGCACACACACACACACACACACACACACACACACACACACACACACACACACACACGCATACACATAAACATGTGCACTCTAACACACACTCTTAGTCTTACACACACTCTTAGTCTTACAAACACACACACACACACACACACACACACACACACACACACACACGCACACACACACACGCACACGCACACGCACAAGCACACACACACACGCGCGCACTCTTACATACACACACACACATACACACACAAACACAAACACACACACACACACACATACACACACACATACACACACACACACACACACACACACACACACACACACACACACACACACACACACACACAAGGCATAAGACTTTTCCAACCTATTTTGGAATAGTGCCTTTGACATCAGCCTCAAGGGAAAGCCACTTCCCATTCATTTGACTGTCCCAATTTTTACACCAGAATCTTGGACAACTTTTCAAATGCTGTGATGACGATGAGAATGGTAATCATAATGCTGTGGTGTTCACTCTGGATTGAGACATGTGATGAAGTTTTACTGTATGCTGACTTTCTTAATGTATCCTGGCACCAGTTGAATTAAGTTCAGTTTAATATGATTTTATTAATCCACATGGAAATGTATTTGTGGGGTCACAGGCTCGTAACAAACACAAACTTATCAGGCGCTTATCAATAAGGGATTAAAACTATATAAATAAACATTCACCCACAATGTCCGTGGACCCACACAGACCATCAAACATCACTCTTTTGTGCATAAGCTTCTGTAGACAAGACAAAACACTCAACCATAAAAAAGCAACAAAAACAACTATCACATCATTCATTCAGAAAAACCTCTCAAAACATAAATCTGGACAAATACATGAGAGATCGCTTGTATTACCAGGACAACCAGGACAAATACATGAGAGATCGATTGTATTACCAGGACAACCAGGACAAATACATGAGAGATGACTTATATTGCCAGTTCAACCAGGACAAATACACGAGAGATCACTCGTATAACCAGGACAAATACATGAGAGATCACTGGTATAATCAGGACAAATACATGAAAGATCAGTCGTATAACCAGGACAGATACACAAGAGATCACATGTATAATCAGGACAAATACATGAGAGACCACTCATAACCAGGACAACCAGGACAAATAATGAGAGGATCACTCTTAAAACTTGGCCAACCAGGACAAATACACAAGAAATTGCTCTATAACAGATACACAAGAAATCCCTGGTAAAACCAGGATAACCAGGACAAATACACGAGAGATCACTTGCATAACTAGGACAAATAACACGAAAGATCACTTGTATAACCAGGACAACAAGGACAAATACATGAGAGATCACTTGTATAACCAGGACAACAAGGACAAATACATGAGAGATCACTTGTATAACCAGGACAACAAGGACAAATACATGAGAGATCACTTGTATAACCAGGCCAAGGACAAATACATGAGAGATCACTTGTATAACCAGGACAACAAGGACAAATAACACGAGAGATCACTTGTATAACCAGGACAACAAGGACAAATACATGAGAGATCACTTGTATAACCAGGACAACAAGGACAAATACACAAGAGATCACTCATACAACCAGGACAATTCCACAAGAAATCACACGTATAACCAAGACAACAAGGACAAATACACGAGAGATCACTCATACAACCAGGACAAGGACAAATACATGAGAGATCACTCATACAACCAGGACAACAAGGACAAATACATGAGAGATCACTCATATAACCAGGACAACAAGGACAAATACATGAGAGATCACCCATACAACCAGGACAACAAGGACAAATACATGAGAGATCACTCATACAATCAGGACAACAAGGACAAATACACGAGAGATCACTCATACAACCAGGACAACAAGGACAAATACATGAGAGATCACTCATACAACCAGGACAACAAGGACAAATACATGAGAGATCACTCATACAACCAGGACAACAAGGACAAATACATGAGAGATCACTCATACAACCAGGACAACAAGGACAAATACACGAGAGATCACTCATACAACCAGGACAACCTGACCGACAGATACCTGTTGTATTGGTCATAGCATTTGAACGGCAACACATCGGTGGATTGGATGAGACTTGGGATGTTGTGGTTCCAGTGTTCTCAATGAGCCCATAGCATACTGAACTCTGGATAAGAGCTGGTTTGGGGCTGAAAAATCCCACAGTCATTTTATCAAGATTGATGGGATTGGAATACACAAGCTTCTAGTTTGTTAGTCTGCTGCGCTAACCTCTGCACAAAATCAGCTGATGACTGGAACAAAAACTGTGCGTGTGGCCTCCAGACCACCCAGCCGTGAAGGGGTGTCCGCACCTCCTCAGGAATGGGGAATGTAAAGCAGCCAGGGAGAGGAGATGAACACTGCCCTTGTAATGCTGGCCCTGAGAAAAATTGAGATCTCCACCACCTCACTCCCCTATGACCTCAGGGTTTGGGGACAGCCTTGATCTTTTTACTGTAGACATTGCCATTGAGAAAGTTAACTTTTCCTTTTGTGACTAATTTTTTTGGTTTTGTTTCTGTCATTAGTTAACAGGCACCGGTTCAGGTCAGATGATCACCACGTATGATCCTCGATTAAACGCCCTTGGCTTACCCCAGTACCCTCCCTTGCCAGCATCACTGGATGCTGCGAAAGTGGAAGAAATCCGTCGTACCGTCTACATTGGAAACCTTGACTCCAAAACGGTGAGTTTTCTTTGGTGTAAAATGATAGTTTTTTTTAAATTGTGTATTTACAGTTGTGTGATAGACATGAGATCCAAGCAGTTAGGATGTTAGACTTGCCATCAGAAGGTATGAGTTGATCCTGCAGGTACCACCTGGTACCGTGGTGGGTAAATGGTGGATATTTTTCTGATCTCCTTAGGTCATCATATTTGGAGACCTGCTCGTGCCTGAACCGTATTCATGTGTAAACGCACACAAAACATAATATGCGCACACTGAAAGTTCTATAAGCAGTGCCAGTGTTTTGTGGCTTATGAAAACAGAAAAACTGCCCAGCATGCGCTGTCTCCAAGATTGGAGTACGCAGATTGTGCAACAAATTAGCTCCTGCACAACATGGGCCAAACAGTGTGCATGTGTACACGCATCTGTGGAAACAGTGCTTAGAATGTTCCACAACATAATATACAAACAAAACGTGAGCTTGTGTATGCGTGTAATGCATGAACACATACTTTTGTTTGTTTATAAGTTTGGCATGCATGCGATATCATGTTTGTTTGGTAATGGTATATCATTTGAAAATGATGACAACTGCCTGACTGCAATGTTTTGTATGATAAAGGTGATCTTCGTGTGAGTTTGTTGATCTCAGCATTGTTTAGCACATCGGAGAATCTGTCATTTCTGTGAAAACCAGTCTGTTGTGTCCATTCATGCACATAGCTCATTAGTAGAGATGTTCTTGTTTTCTTAGTTTCACATTAGCATGGAAATGACAACAGACGGTTAAATCTACAGTGCCATCATTTGGCAGACTTTTAAAATATTTTTTGTTAAAAATTGTTAAAAATACATCAGTGTCCGGTCAAAAAGGAAAATAGTTGGCAGTGATATGGACAACTGTATCTGAAAGATATTTCTGTATGAAGAGGTGAAGCAAGGACACCCTGACCAGAGAAGACCACTAAAGCGATACAAAGATACTCTGAAGGACAACCTCATCAGCTGAGGCATCAACATCACCAACAGGGAAGACATTCAGTGTAACAGAGTAAGCTGGTGATAGCAGTGTTCACAAGGCACAATCACATGTGAACAGCACAGAACAGCTGCTGTTTAACAGAAGAGGGAGAAACGGAAGCAGGACTTCTTCCCTTAGAGTGCCTATAGAAGATCATGTGCCCCCACTCATCATCATCATGTGCCCTGCCACATGGCGTTGGTGATCATGGCCCTCCATATGTATCTATCCCTTGTTGCCGCAAGCACATCTTCCACCCTCTCTGTCCTCAGCCACCCTGCAAGTCTGTCCAATATTTTCTCCCTGGGTCTACGTGGTGTTCTCTTTCCCTCCAGCTTTCCTGTTGTGATCAGGTGCTCCAATTTCCCTTTCTCATAAAATGGCCTATAAATGTTGCTCGTCTTTTCCTAATCTTCCTTATTAATGATCTTCTTGTGTCTGCCTCCATCAAGACTGTCTCGTTTGTTTTCTTTGCTGTCCATGGAACTCTCAACATTCTTCTTAGATACCACATTTCGGCTGCCTCAATCTTGTTCTGGCTTTGT
Source organism: Monoplex corrugatus (assembly GCA_030674185.1). Classification (NCBI taxonomy): domain Eukaryota; kingdom Metazoa; phylum Mollusca; class Gastropoda; order Littorinimorpha; family Ranellidae; genus Monoplex; species Monoplex corrugatus. The sequence continues at coordinate 15,826 of JAPXFY010003747.1, read as the reverse complement.
GTATTGACTGTCCACGCCTCACAACCATATGACATTATCGGTTCTATATAACATTCAAGAACTCTCTTCCTGATGTTAATCGATAGGCATTTGTTGGTAAAAATGCTTTTCATCTTCTCGAATGCTGTTTTGGCTTGGCTGATTCTACCGACTATTTCTGAAGTACTCCCACTATTGGTCTTGTATTCCACATGAAGACTCACACCAGGCAGTGAGGACCAGTATGCCTACTTATCTTTCAGATTGGTGGAACATCCATCATCCATCATGTTCATGATATACATCATTGTGCTCTTTGTTTTGCAGAATCCGGAGACGCTCATCACGTTCTTTTCCCAAGCAGGGGAAGTGAAGTATGTGCGAATGGCAGGAGACGAAGGATCTTCTTCACGTGCGGCATACCTGGAACTGACAGACCAGCGTTCTGTGGCCACTGGTTTGGGCTACAATGGTGTTTCTTTCAACGGCCGAATTATCACGTGAGTGTCTTTTTGTTTGAAAATTCAGTGCTGTTAATTAGGATGATGTCACTTACAGTGGCCAAACTGGAATTTGTAGTTTGTTCAAGACGAGTTTGCCGATTGCAGACATATCCATTTCCACTCTATCCAGATCTGCCAGTAATTATCCACAGACACCTCGAGCCTGTGCAAAACCTATGCGCCAGCAAGGTTTTGAAAAAGGGAAGGTGTGTTTGGGGAAGGGGAAGGGAAGCAGAAGAAAATCTGTAAAACATAAGCTAACACCAGAATATTCGAAACATTAAGACAGGCAGCAAACTCAGCAAATTCAGAGCCCACAGCTCTGTCAGAAGAACAAAGCAACCCATGTATGGCCAAACTGGCATTTGTCCACAAGAGATTCCTTGATCTCAAACATTTCCAAAGCTCCGTCCCAGTCTGCCAGCAACTGTTATAAATGTTATAAATCATTCTCGTGTGGCGCTATTCTCCAAACTGCTCCGTGGGAATGCTGGGGGCTATCTTTGTCTGTCTTGCTGCAGGCAATCCAAATATCCGCGAATTCGCAGATATCTGCGAAAGGGGGGAAAAAAAATCCATGAAAATATGGAGAACCGGGACTGGGATCACAGAAACTATTCTAAACAAGCTGTAAGGGCGTGCGCGGTTTTACTTTTGCAACTGTCTCCGAGATTTGCGCATCCTCTTTCACAAGCGTCATTCTCTGTGTTCCATCGACGCATAGAAATATGAGTATACGTAGGGACTTTGTTCCACTGAATGCTTCCATCGCTGACATCGATGAAGGCCTAAAAAATGGCTGGAAATGGGACTGGCTGCAGGAAGTGTACGATGGCAATAAGTTCGCTCGTTTCTTCGAGAAACTGAAGATCGCCGGTAGAACATACTGCAAACTTTGCCGCTCGGAAATCAGTTACAAGTCGGGCGGTAAACGAGCACTGGTTGATCACCTGAAAGGAAAGCAGCACAACGACAGGCTCAGGACATCAAACGAAAATTTTCGTTTGTCAGGTGAGGCAAAAGAGAGTGAGGAAAAGTTGCATGTTTTGTTCATTGTTAACAATGCTTGTGCCCTTTTTTTCTTTTATTAAAATACTTGATTTATCTTTCACCAGAGGGGGTTAAATTTCCATTTACTAGACTAAAATGCTTCGGCTTCTGGGAGTTCTGCCCCTGGATCCCCGGCATTTTTTTCCTTGAAACACATTGTAGCTTGAATGGATTTTCTGTTGCTGGTCCATTCACCTGTATGTGTTTGAGTTTTTGATAAAGTCTTACATACCTTGTCTTGGGATTGATAATTGGGTACATGTGTTAAGTGCATTTTTGGCTCTAGAGAAATGAGATATTCAAAAGCAATTTTAGGTAATGTATGCCCGTTTTTATATATGTTTTAATGTCTTTATTTATGTTTGAATTTGTATTCAAGTGTGTTTTTTAAATCCCCACGTGCGGTAAATTGGATGGAGTGGTCAACGCCAGGGGCATCTCCTAAGATTATGTGCGCAAATGCATTGATGTGTGTACTTACTTTGCTTTTCTTTTTTCCTGTTGAAGTATTGTATAAGTTTTGAGACAGTTATAGTTATAGCCCTGATATGGCTCTATGCAGTCAGCTGGGCTTTAACCCTTTGACTCCCACACCCTGTCCACCAGCACCTTGCATTGTTAACGATGCCATCAAAGCAAAAACTTAACCCTTTGACTCCCTCACCCTATCCACCAGCTTCCTGCAGGAAGCTTTTGCAGTTGGTGGACAGGGTGTGGGAGTCAAAGGGTTAAACAACAATAACAACAATTCTCTAAACGTGTTTGGACTCGCGGCACATAATGAGACTTTACAGTGGAGCCCAGGGAATCCAAGCTGTCGGCAAGCTGACTACACTCCACTATGTTGTTGTACAGTCTGCATCTTTGGTTGCTGTGCGTGTTGGTGTTTTCATGTTTCCATAAGCCAGCCACTGACATGACTTACTGGATATTTGTGTGCATGTACGGTATTCTGCATGCATATATACATGAAGGGGAGGGACTGGCATATGGTTTTCTTTAATTGCATTTTAGACTTGCAAGGTTAACAGTGAGCATGGTTTTTAACTGTTGTCGTTTATCTTAACCTGGTTGTCGTTTTTGACATGGTGTTAGCCCTGATATGGTTCTAGTAGTCTGCTGGGCTATAAGCAATATGAACTGAACTGGAGGGGTGGGCAGTGTCTTGAAATGGGGAAGATGGGGACACAACCTGTGAAATGCAATGCTGACATTACAATGATTACATCAAGGACATTTTCTTTTTGATGTTGTGGGCTGGGATTGAACTCAAGATAAAAGTGTTGAGTCCATTAAGTCTGTCAGTTGAACCAGTCAGCCTGGAAATGGCTGAACCATCATCACATGATCTGTTTTTTGGTTTGAAAAATCTTTGCTGAGTTTTTGTTTTTATGTCACTTTTACTCTGTATGCGCTTGTGCATGTATGCATGCATGTGTGCATATGCTTGTGGGAGGGGAGGAGAGGGGAGGAGAGAGAAAAAGAAGAAGGGGGGAGAGAGAGAGAGAGAGAGAGAGAGCCCCTGTATAAACTGATGGATACATATATTTTATGCATGAAAAACAGCACATGCAAACACGTTCAAAAAACTTGAATACATGCATATTATTATCATGACATTTTCGTAGTCTTGTTACCCATCCCTTGAAAGAACATTTTGTGACACATAAATCCAGCCTAATTACAACAGGTGATTTCAGAGCAGTAATGCATGCAGTCTTTTGAATGAGACGGTATTCTGAGGTCCTGTGTGCAGCATGCACTGAGAGCATGTCAACTCTTTTACTGCCAGGATTCTACTTGAAAAACATCCCTCACGGTCAAGTTTTTTCTGTCATTGCTTGGCTGAACAAGGCATTCAGTCCGTATCAGAAAATCTCAGTGGGTTGTACCACCAATCACATGGTTGAAGGGATGAAGGGTTGTATGTCAACAATCATGGGAAAGTCGGCTGTTGGAATGAACCTTCTTTCTGTGTGAAAAACTGTCATTTTTAACCTTTTGACTCGTGCACCTGATCCACCAACTGCAAAAATTTGACCCTTTGACTCTCTTACTTTGTCCATCAGGTTGCTGCAGGAAGCTGGTGGATAGGGTGAGGGAGTCAAAAGGTTAAGTTTTTGCTTCAGTTGACATGATTGACAAAGCAGGATGCTGGTGGACAGGGTGCAGGAGTCAAAGGATTAGCATGACCCTCAGTGTCAACCAAAGTTGCCTGTGGTTGCGAAAGACTTAATGATTCTACGGCAGCAAAAGAGTTGGCAAAATTCTGTGGACAAATCCGCTTTGATAGGAACACAGAAATACATGCATTTGTATTGGCATCCGTCTGTCTCGGGAGACAATGGAGATTGCGCCTTGGAAGTAATTCTTTGGTGGAACTGCAGCATAGGCTGTGGCTGTAGAGCCCGATCCTCCAACGGTAGGTCCTGTTGCAGTTGCTGCACGTGAAGATGGTGTTGTCCGAAGGCGCTGGTCCTGCTCTCTGGTGTCTGCGTGCTCTTCTTACCTCCCACTGCTCCTCTCTCCTCTGCTCGGATATCTTGATGGCCGAATTGATGGCAAGTTTCCAGCTGCTGCGGTCTGCTGCTACCACTTCGAAGCCTGCTGGTGCAATGCCACCCGCCTTGACGTCCCGCTTGCACACATCTTTGCACGCATACAGTCACATTATATATATATATATTTGTTTTTGCAGCGTGAGCCACGCCAAAACATCCATCGCCAAGCCGCTGACCAAATCACAGGAGGCGTCACGTCGCGAGGTGGAAGAAGCCATGAAGAAGGTCAAGGAGGCACAGTCCCTTATCTCAGCCGCCGCTGGAGGTATATATATATCTTTTTTTAGTGTTTATTTTATTTTTGTTGTTGTTGTTGTGCTGTACCATTTTCTATGCGACATTAATAGCTATAGACTCTCGGAACTTTTTCACATTGTTGATAATGAGAATGGGGTGGATAATTATGAAGCTATAATTTCCATTTAGGATTGAGACTGTGTGACAGGGCTGTACTCTGGGCTTACTATTCATAATATAACCTGGCATCGATCTGGCCTGTGATATACAGACACCTGCAGTGTTGGTTTGGAGATTTGAGCAACACCCTCAGTGATGCATCTGTGAAGTGGATGAGACTCAACAGTATGGTTCCAGTCTTCTCAATGAGCCCATAGCACGCTCAGCTGTGGGTAGGGGCCGGTTGGGACTGAAAAATCCCACAGTGATTTTGACAGCACTGATTGGGTTTGACACCCACAACCTTACAGCGGGTAGTCCATTGAGCTAAACACTGCACCTACTGGCCTGTTTGCTGACATCTTAACGGTTCAGTCAATCTCGTGGCACCCCCCGTGGGGATGCTGGGGGCTCTTTCAGTACATGTAGTATCCCCACCTTCTGAAAATTCTTTGCTAGAATTTTCCTCTTTTCTGTCACTCTTGGTTTCTGCCTTCTTCGTTTGCTTTCTGTCATTTCTTCCTATCATTTTCTGCCTTGCTGGTCCATTCACCTGTATGTATTTGATAAAGTCTCACTTTTTCTTAGGATTGATAACTGGATACTTGTATTAAGTGCATTTTGGGCTCTAGGGAGGTGAGATATGCAGAAGCAATTTCAGGTAATTTATGCCCGTTTTTGTATATGTTTTGTTGTCCTTAGGTACGCTTAAATTTATATTCGTGCATGTTTTTTAAATCCCCTGTGCGATAAATTGGACAGAATGGTCAGTGCCAGGAGCATGTCCTTAGAGTGCATTTTTTGTTTCTGCAAACATCTCCAAAGGTCAGTTTTCTTTTTAAGGATGACCTGTACAAGTTTTCTCCGGGTTTTGAGCTGTCCAGTATGCTCTTGTCACTTCTTTTGTCTTTCCAGAGATGATAATAGCAGTAACGACTGACATATATTTCAAAATAGCCAAATGAACCCTTTGACTCCCTCCCCTATCCACCAGCTTCCTATTCCCTCACCCTATCCACCAGCTTCCTACAGGAAGCTTACTACAGGAAGCTGTTGGACAGGATGAGGGAATCAAAGGTCAGACTTACAAACCCCTTTTCAGAGCAGACCACAAATGGTCATGCTAATGGTATGTTAGAACTGTTTTTCTAGTGTTATTGATCCCCTCTGATTTTTGTCACAAAAGCTACAGCTCTTAACCCCTTAAATGCTCAGTATAATAGCACTTTCGAATAACAGCTTGCCAGGGTAAAATTTAGCTTTTTAGGGTAGGTTCAATAAAATGGTTACTGCTCATTTATTTCTTGACAGATCTCTCAGATGTTTTGCATGTTTTGTTGTTATGCATTGGTCTACAATGTCCTGTCAAAATAACTTGATTATGTTGATAATTAGTATAGCAGAAACTGACATAACTACAAAAAATTACCAAAAAATAACAGCTTTCGAGTATACACAAATACACTGTGCCACACAAAATGAGTCAGAACATTGGAAAAGTGGTTTTACTATTTATTCAACATCAGCACTAACACATGACAGTCATATAAATCCCAAGGAATGTTGCTCTTGATCATAATCTGCTCATAATTGGGAGTACTATTTTTTAGGAAAAAAGGGGCATAATCATGCTTTTTGCAGTATGTTCACTAACATGTACATTACTCATCCACTTATTGAGTTATTTGTTAGATTTTTTGTGGACTTCTTCCTTATACCCTTGTTTACAATTTCACATCATTCTAATTTGATTTTGTTGGTAATGATGATGGTTCACACTAATAACATGTGATAAATCAGTTTTTGTTTTGTTTTCAATTTGAGAGTTTTAGAACAATTCAGCACATAAAAGCCCACTGAACAAAGCAAAATACCTTTTGGTGTTTGCTCAGCAATATTACAAACACCTGGGATTCAAACTGATGTCAATAAATGTCCCTCTGTGTAACAATCTGTATGTTACTGGGGGTACCCCAATTCTACTGGAAAGGGGCATAATTTTACTATTTGGGGTAGGTTCAGTACCGCAATCACTGCTTATTCATTTGTTGACATATGACTTAGATTTTATGGCTTCTCTTTCATTTTACCCCAAGTTATAATGCTATATAACAATAGTGTAATTTTGTTAGCCATTGGGAAGATGGCCAGGGATATAACGGATGGTGGTTTTACAGAAAATAAAAGTTTCTAAAAACATACACATGTTACAACACATAAAACCTGTAAAACACTGACAAAAACTTCTGTTAGTGTTTACTCAACATCACTGTAAGTACACAGTATGGTCCAAATTGTTATAGTATAATATTATACATATTGGTAAATGTTCAAAATGACAACTATGGGAAAAAAAAGTCTGAAGAAAAAAATAAACAATTGTCTGTTCAAAAAGAAAGACCCTCCCCCCACATACACACACACATGGTATCCATTTGTTATCACACAAAACACTGTGGGAACTGTGTGAGTGTTTCTGAACATATTGTACTCACATTACTGCCATACTGTTCTAAAGGAATCCAGCACTTGTGCTTGGACATAATCCTCAGGTTGTCTGCATTCGTTACTTCATAACTTTGGGGGATGGTGTTCATTTTTTTGTCTGTCCAAATTGTGGTTCAAAGAAACACACAAGGGGATTCATTCTATACTCCACTTGGTCTTCTTTCACTGATGGCACTCAGTCTTGTCACAGCGTTCACAAAACGGTGAACACACACACACAGGTGAAGAAAAAAAAACGCACTGTAGAATGGAAAACTAAGAACACAAAAACAAAAGCACAAAAAAGCAGAAGAAAATGAAATATATATAACTGAGGGGAAAAAAAAAACTAACACAGAACACCCTACTGCCAATACGCAAACTTGGTGTGGTAGTCCTTGAAGCATTGGCCTAAGCACAATCCAGGCTTGGATGGGCAGGAGGGGCAGTAGTAGCGGGATTCCTTCCGCACTTTTATTTTCTTCGTGCAGACCCGACACGGCTTGGTGGGGTTAGACTTGTTTGGTGTCGGTGGCAGTGGAAATAAAAAGTGGTGTGCACCCACCCTCACCTCGTCATCTGTTTTTCCCTCTTCCACAGCTGGCACCTGATCTGGCCAAATCCAAGAGGTGATGACACTCTCCAAAAAACTTAGGAAAGTTTTACAGGAGTCATCACCTCTTGACTTTTGCAAGATGAATGCATTGCAGGCTGCAACCTGCAGAAAATGGAAAAACAGTTTTTTTGTCCATTTCATCGACTTACGTGAGCAGTCATATGGGTGAAGCAGCTGATCTTGTTTGTCAACTCCACCCATATTCCTGTTGTAATTCGATGAAACAGACGGACGCATGTTGACACCCCGTCGTCCCCGGTGTGGAATGGGTGCCTCAGTGTGGCCATGCACAGAGGACAGCAGGTGCACCACTTTTGTGCTGTGGTACTTTGTGGCGACGATCTTGTTGTCACCACAAAGAGCAGCTGATGATCCGGGGTCCAGCTTCACTCCACGTAGCTCCTCTGGAATACCCCGGTTCTCCCGGACAGTGCCGCAGGCCAAGGTGTTCCTTTCCAGGAGGTAGAGGTACAGCCGCAGACTACTGTACCAGTTGTCCGTGTAGACATGGTAGCCCTTTTCCAGGAGAGGGGCTACCAAGTACAGCACCATCTTCTCGCTGGCCGAGAGAGTTGGGTTGTCTGCATTTACGGACTCTAGGACAGGCTGCACCTCATTGACGGGGTCCTCCTTTCCAGCATACACCTTGAAGCGGTAGCAGTAGCCACCACTTCCCTTGACACCGCCGTCAGACTCACAGCACAGGTATATTTTGATGCCAAACCGGGCACGTTTCAACGGTATGTATTGACGAAATATCAGTCTACCCTTCCAAAGAAGTAGACTTTCATCAACACATACCGCTTGCCGGGGCTCATACACCTCCTGGAACCTCTCATGCAGATGATCCAGAATAGGACGGATCTTGTAGAGCCGGTCGTACGCTGGATCACCTGGCACTGGCATGGCTGCATTGTTGTTGAAGTGCAGAAACTGAAGAAGAATCTGAAATACAGAGTAAACTTTCAAGATAAGTAAGCAGACCCACAACTGGGCACACACACACACACACACACACACACACACACACACACACACACACACACACACACACACACACACACACACACACACACACACACACACACACACACACACACACACACACACACAGCCTACACACACACACACACACACACACACACACACACACACACACACAGCCTACACACACACAGCCTACACACACACCCACTACACAAGCACACACTGACAGTATCACACACACTTGAATATATAAAAACACCACACTGGTAATAAAAAGTGCTTTTGTCTTTTACAAAATGAACAAACTTGCATGGAAAACTTACACACAGAAAATAAATAATGCTTATGCACACACGCGCGCGCGCACACACACACACACACACACACACACACACACACACACACACACACACACACACACACACACACACACACACATACACACACACACACATTCACACAAGCACACACTGACAGTATCACACACACATGAATATAAAAACACCACACTGGTGTACCAAAAAAGTGCTTTTGTGTTTTACAAAATCAGCAAACTTGTATGGAAAACTTGCAAACAGAAATAAATAATGCGTATGTACACATGTGCACTCACACACACACACGCACATGCACACACACACACACACACACACACACGCACACACACACACACAGCCTACACATACACACACACACACACACAAAACACACACACACATTTACACAAGCACACACTGACAGTATCACACACACTTGAATATATAAAAACCAACACACACACACACACACACACCACACACACACACACACACACACACACACACACACACACACACACACACACACACACACACACACACACACACACACACACACACACACACACACACACACACACACACACACACACACACCACACACACACACACACACACACACACACACACACACACACACACACACACACACACACACACACACACACACACACACACACACACACACACACACACACCACACACACACACACACACACACACACACACACACACACACACACACACACACACACACACACACACACACACACACACACACACACACACACACACACACACACACACACACACACACACACACACACACACACACACACACACACACACACACACACACACACACACACACACAACACACACACACACACACACACACACACACAACACACCACACACACACACACACACCACCACACACACACACACACACACACACACACACACACACCACACACACACACAAAATGAATAGTGGAGGGATGAAGAATCAAGTAGTGAAAAAAAGAAAAGAAAAAAAAATAGAGCTACTTGCCTGGAACCGGTTTCTTGTCATGATGGAGCTGAAGACTGGAATTCTGTACAGCACCTTCTTAGACCAGTACAGTTCAATTGAAGGTAGCCGCACAATGCCCATCAGCAGAACCAGGCCCAGAAACTTCCTCATTTCTGCACCGTCGACTTTCTCCCACTTGTTGGCCCTGGAAAACTGTGGAAGATTGGGGTGTGCCTCGAGAAACTGGTCAGCATACAGGTTTGTCTGAATGACGAGATGGTTGACTAGGTCAGAAAAAAATAATTCCAAATAGTCAACCGGCCTAAAATTAGCACAGCTGACCTTCAACCCCGGATTTCCAGTGAAAACTACACCAGGGTTGGGGTGCTGTGCATCAGCTTCTCGCCATTCTCTCACTAGCTGTTGCTGACCACGCCTCACGCCACGCCCCCTGCCGCTTCCACGGGGCCCTCGCCGTCGTCCAGACCCCCTACCACGTCCACGACCCCGTCCCCTCCTGACAGGAGGGGGTGCAGTGCTTGTTGATGGTAGAGGATCCCCCATTTCCTCTTCTTCACCCTCGCTAGCATTGGTTTCCCCACTGCTTTCACTGGGAGCGAACGAAGGATCCACGTCATCACCAGCACCTATCTCCGATAAAAGTGGATGGTGCTGGTTCCCATCCGTCTCCTCCTCATCACTGATGTCAGGATCCGATCCTCCCATGTCTTCTTCTCCACTGTCTTGATCGTTGAATATCTCGTCCAACACATCAAGCGCAGTGTACCGCTTGAAAACAGGTCGAGCCGACGACGTACTAGGTCTCGCTGCCATCTTGAATTCGCTAATCACTGTAACCTCTCAACTCGCGATTTGCATATCCTGTGGTCAGTTACTGGTGACGTGAAGGGTATGGGGCTCTTCGCTGATATCAGCAACAGAGTTGGAAACATTTTGCGCAGTCATTTCTTGTGTAGATTTGCTCGCTTTCCGTGACGAGTTTACTACGAGTGGCACTCGTATACGGGCGTGGTGAATTTCGATTTTACTACGAGCGTTACTCGTACCAAGCAGAGAAGAGGTTAAATAAAAAATTTTTCAGAGAAAAGCCGATCCAGATCAAGGTCACGAAGGAGGTCACGTTCCCGTGGCTACAGTCGCTCCAGGTCACGCTCTAGGAGGAGGTCAAGGTCACGGTCTAAGGGTCGCCGGCGTCGCACCAGGTCGCGCTCCCGCAAAAGGTCGAAGTCGCCGCGTCGCATCAGGAGGTCACGAACACGCTCCCCTCGCAGGCGCAGATCTCGTTCAAGGTAGGTTAGACTTATGTATTTTATTTCTTAAATGGTCGGTTTGCCGTGACAGTTTTTATAACCCTTTCACTCTTCCGTTGTTTGTATCCACTTCCAGAAAGGGAGGGAGTTAAAGCATTGATTTTAACCCTTTGACTCCTGCACCCTGTCCACCAGCATCCTGCATTGTCAACAGTGCTAGCAAAAGCAAAAACGTAACTCTCTGACTCCCTCATCCTATCCACCAGCTTCCTGCAGGATAGGGTGAGAGTCAAAGAGTTAAGATTTTGCAGTAGGTGGATAGGGTGGGGGAGTCAAAGGGTATGGTAGGCAGCATGTAGAGAGCTCTGACAATTTATGTGGGTATCCAGTCTAGTTTTGCCATTCTCTAGTCAAACAGGACAGGGTCTTAAAATGTGTCTCCAGTTTAGAGCCTATCCTTTGCTTTTTTCTTTGTGTCTTACAAGAAAAGGGTTTTGGGTGGAGGGTGGTGTAAATGTCCGTGTTTGTGTGTTGTTTATATGTATCTCTTTGTTTGTGTGCGTGCATGTGGGTCTCTGCGAATGCATGTTAATGTATCTCTTTGTTATGTCAGGCCAGTTTGCCTCTGTGTGTGTGTGTGTGTGTGTGTGTGTGTGTGTGTGTGTGTGTGTGTGTGTGTGCGTGCGTGCGTGCGTGCGTGCGTGCGCGCGCACTTAGATTAATCTGAAGTGTGTTTTGGTTTGGGATGATTTCTTGCTGTTGCTAGAATTTGCTGTCTGTGTTTGTTTGTTTTTTTAATGAAAAAAGGGATATTTCATATCGGCCAGAGGGTGTGTGTGTGTGTGTGTGTGTGTGTGTGTGTGTGTGTGTGTGTGTGTGTGTGTGTGTGTGTGTGTGTGTGTGTGTGTGTTGTGCATGCTTGCATGTGTGTTTGAATGAGTAACTTTGTGTAGGTGGATCTTTAGCAAAACATGGGTCAGAGGTGTGCGCCATTGTGGAATCGTGAAGGTAAAGCACCAAAGTCATGGTCACGTGGACCAAAAAATTGACTCTAAGTAGTCATTGTCATGTGGACCAAAAAATTGACTGTAAATAGTCATTGTCATGTGGACCAAAAAATTGACTCTAAGTAGTCATTGTCACGTGGACCAAAAAATTGACTATAAGTAGTCATTGTCACGTGGACCAAAAAATTGATACAAGTACCACTCTTTTAGGGAATGGTTTTTGAATGGACTGATGGGGATTCGGACACCCATCCTTCCAGTGGATGTTGTATTGCATTAACCACTACGCCATGGTGACTGGTTGAGTGATGGCCTTTAGAAAGACAGACAAGGGTGTATAATGGTGCCAAATGCTGTGATTTGAGCATAATAACTCTGATTTTAGGGCCTTTGCTTTGATTTCAGGTTTTCCATCACAGTGCTCTTGTTTCCTGGTTATCTGGAAAAAAAATGAACAAAACAGTATCAAAGGAAATAAGAGGGAAGCAGGGAGAATTTTAAATATCAACTAAGTAACATAACTCTTGAGAGTCACGGAGTTATCTCCCATGTAGAATTTCTCAAACCCAACACAGTTTGCGCTACCCATTCAGCTAGCATAGACGCAGCCACAAAGCATAAAGTGGTAAGCTCAGAACATTCTGTGTCTATGCTAGCTGAATGGGTAGCGCAAACTGTGTTGGGTTTGAGAAATTCTACATGGGAGATAACTCCATGACTCTCAAGAGTTATGTTACTTAGTTGAAAACAATATCAGTGGAAAGAATCAATTCAGTACAACAGCTCTTGGATAGTTAAGCTCACAAAGTGTTTGGAATAAAGCAAATGTTCTTTTTGTCTGTCTGTGAAACTCCCAAAAGTTTGCCTAGACTGCATCTGATTGCACAGATTTTAGTATAATTTTGAAAATATTTCTTGGAAGGGGGTGGTTGTCCTTTAGTATAATTTTGAAAAAATTTCTTGGGGAGGGTTGGGTGGTAGGTCCTTTAATATAATTTTGAAAACTTGCGTGTGGGGCATGACCTTTAGTATTATTTTGAAGATATGTTTGAGAAGAGGGCGCCATGTCCTTTAGTATAATTTTGAAAAAAAATTTTTTTTGGGGTGGGGGGGGGGGGGGGGGGGGTGTCTAATATAATTTTGAAAACACATCTTGGAGGGGCATGTCCCCAGATGGACTTTGCTTCTTCGTCATACTGTGTTTCATGTGGATGCTGTTTTTGTTTTGTTTTTTTTTGTCTCTGGAAGTTGGCGTCTCTGGGCATTGCACATGATGATTAGTGGGGTGTGTGGCTTTTTTGTCTGTGTGTGTAGGTCTGGCATTGTTGTCATTCCAGCGCGGGAGTGAGTATGATTCATCGCCAACCACTTCCCTCCCGGCCTGCCCCCCATTGCCCCATCCAATCTCCTTTCTCGTGTGCACGTAATCTTTAGACATGCAGATGTCTGCCTATGTATATGTGCGCACACACACACACACACATTGCAAAATATACGCAGACATACCGTGGTATACATTCTCACATGTGTGCACACCACATACATGCATGTGTGCACTCACACATGCACGTGTGCACACATACACACACACACGCATGCACGCACACATGTATGCACACACCGCCACACCCCCACACACACACACAGCCATTGAACTCTCGGTTTCTTTCTATTTCATCTCTTTATCATCACATTCCATTCTAGATGTCTTGCATCATGGCTTATTGCTGAAATTATTATTAGTTTTCATCTACTGGCTGCCCTCATTGTAGTATCGTCATTGACACTGATTGCATGTACATGTATGCTTTTAAAAGACAACCATATTTTTAGGTTTAGGATTTGCAAAGATTACAGTGAAGCGCAGTGCAGGTCAGTTGTGGTTTAGATTTTTGTGTAGCTGAAAATTTGTATAGTTTTCTTGGGGTTGGGTTTTTTTGTTAAGGCTTTCTTTTTAGGGTTTGTTTGTGTGGTGGTGTGTTGCTGACCCTCAGTTTAAGTTTCTCAAGATATGTCTGCATTTGGAATAACTTTTATTGTTTCTGCACTCTCAATAAATTTCATAAGCACTGATTCCATTGATGCCATGTGAGGGCGAAAATCGAAAAGGATCCACAAGCCAGAAGTCTGTGTGTAAACACTACGCCATGGCAGGGTGTTGAGGTCGTACCTAGTCTATGGGTTGTATGTCTTGGCTTTAGTTCAATCTGTCATTGAAGTGACTGTGTGAAAGTGTATATACTCATCCTTAACCTTTTGACTTCCACACCCTGTCCACCATCATCCTGCAGTGTCAACCAGGCTAGAAAACCAAAAAATTTACCCTTCGACTTCCTCACCCTAACCACCAGCTTCCTGCAGGAAGCTGGTGGATAGGGTGAGGGAGTCAAAGAGTTAAGTTTTTTGCAGTTGGTGGATAGGGTGCGGGAGTCAAAGGGTTAATGTCCCATAAAAGAAAAGTAATGATAACCCCACTTACTCAAACAAACAATCCCCATTCTGTGGAAATGGATGAAAATGCATCGAGCCCTTCAGTGTAAACTGACTACACCAACACCCTGTACGACCATATTGTAGAAAACCCAGGCCTGAACAACAGAACTCACAGTCCCCATCAGCTGACAACTGGGTTTGCTAAACTTCACTTTTGTGGACATCGGCAGTACCATGAAAAAGTTTTTGCCCATAAAAGTGAGTGGCTAGCAAGAAAAAACCATTTCCAGTGCTGTAGGAATGGAGTTAGGGACTTCAAGAAAAAACTTATGGACTTCAAGAAAAAACTTATGGACTTCAAGAGAAAACTTATGGACTTCAAGAAAAAACTAAAGGACAATTCACGTTGATTTGTAGACAACGCTTGGTCACAGGTGTTTCAACTTTGAGAGAAAGTGGCACAGAGCTGTTGATATTTCAAAATTGCAAAATTTTTATTATTTTTTTTTTTTACTCTGAGCTGTGCTTTCTCGGTTGTGAGTATGTGCGTTGTTTGGCCCACACTGTGCAGGTGTTATGTTACTGCACAGACTGCGCACTCCCTCTGTGGTGAGTGTGGCCCACACTGTGTAGGTGTTATGTTACTGCACCGACTGCGCACTCTCTCTGTGGTGAGTGTGCATGGTGAGTGTGGCCAACACTGTGCACGTGTTATGTTACTGCACAGACTGCACACTCCCTCTGTGGTGAGTGTGCATGGTGAGTGTGGCCCACACTGTGCAGGTGTTATGTTACTGCACAGACTGCACACTCCCTCTGTGGTGAGTGTGCATGGTGAGTGTGGCCCACACTGTGCAGGTGTTATGTTACTGCACAGACTGCGCACTCCCTCTGTGGTGAGTGTGCATGGTGAGTGTGGCCCACACTGTGCAGGTGTTATGTTACTGCACAGACTGCACACTCCCTCTGTGGTGAGTGTGCATGGTGAGTGTGGCCCACACTGTGCAGGTGTTATGTTACTGCACAGACTGCACACTCCCTCTGTGGTGAGTGTGCATGGTGAGTGTGGCCCACACTGTGCAGGTGTTATATCACTGCACAGACTGCGCACTCCCTCTGTGGTGAGTGCATGGTGAGTGTGGCCCACATTGTGCAGGTGTTATATCACTGCACAGACTGCGCACTCCCTCTGTGGTGAGTGTGC
>JAPXFY010003746.1:0-20440 GCA_030674185.1 Monoplex corrugatus | reverse complement strand
AAAAAGGGTTTTTGAAAAAAGAAATATAATTTTGAAATATGAAAAAAATAAATATGAAATATAAAAATGAAAAAATGAAATAGGAAAAGGAAAAGGGAAATGAAATTGAAAATGAAAATGAAAGAAATGGAAATAGGAAAAAATGAAAATGAAAATGAAAAGGGAAATTGAAAAAAAAAAAGGGAAATGGAAAATGAATAGAAAAAATGAAAATGAAATAAAATATAAAAAAAAAATTTAAAAAATAAATTTTGAAAAAAGGGAAAATAATATGAAAATGAAAATGAAAATGAAAATGAAAAGAAAAAAAGAATTTTAAAAATTTATAAAAAAAAAAATATAAAATAAAAATAGAAAATGAAAAATAAAAATTGAAAATAAAAATATAATATGAAAATGAAATTTGAAAAATAAAATATGAAATATGAAATAAAAATTAAAATTTTTAAATAATTTTAGACCCAATTTAGCCCAAATGAACTAAAAAATTTATGGGCCTATCCTAATCTCTTTTTCCCTTGCGAAACTCCTTGAAAAAGTCGCCCCCTCAACCACCTGAACTCTCACCGTCCCCCCAAATTTTTTAAAATTTTTCCCAGTCAGAAGGGAAAGGCCAACCGAAACCCCCAAAACCCCCCTTCTAACAATTCCCCCTTGCAAAAGGGGAAAAGGGTTCTCCCCCTCCCTCCCTTGATCTTCTCACCCTTTTGACACCATTGAATGGTTTTTCCCTTTTCAAACTTCCAATTTTTGGGCTCTTGACATTGCCCCCCCCGGGGTTACTTCTCCCTACAAACAGAAAAAAAAACTTTTCTCTCAATGGCCCTTCCCTCTAACCCTTCATACTCCTGGGGGTTTCCCCAAAAGGGTTTGTTTGGGCCCCTTTTCTTTTCACTCTTTACCCCTCCCCCCGGTCCCCATAAAATTCCCACTCTATAAAAACACCCTTTATTTTGTGCCCCCCAAAACTTAAGACAGGACCCCTGAAAATATAAGCGCCGTTACTCCCCCCATGGTGTTACTCCCCCTTAAGGGGTGCCACAATAAATTAGTTAAACAACGAAAAAAAGCATCCTCTTGGGGCCCCCCCCTAAAAAAATTTTCAGCTCCCCTTTTTTTTCCCATTTTGTCACATCCCCCCCCAAATTTTTGATTCAGCAAAAAACCCCGGTGTCGCATTGTTACCCTCTCCATGAACAACTTTGTTTCTCAAACTGCCAGATCTTGCTACTATTCATCTCCATCGTATAAGGCTGATCAGGAAGTATCTCTCTGTGGAAACACTGCAAAACTCGTTCTCCATCCCAAATGTCTCGCATTGACTATTGCAATTCACTCCTGTCTGGTCTTCCTGCCTCCACCATTCACATCCTACAGCGCATTCAAAACAAATGCTGTCGCCTTGTACTCAAAAGAAAAAAGCTGACCACAATATCTCCTCTCCTGGCACAACTTCACTGGCTCCCTGTATCAAAGCGCATACAATACAAACTAGACACCATTGCTACAAAAGCCTCAATAACGCAGCCCCCGATTACCTGTCAAGCCTACTTGGAATCTATGTTCCCTCACGTACCCTCCGCTCTGCCTCCGATCCTCTGACTTTTCGCTTTCCACCACAAGCTCAATACCTATGGTCCACGAGCCTTCTCTGTTTCTGGTCCACTCTCCTGGAACAAACTTCCTCTCTCAGTCCGTCAGCAACCTACTTTTGTCTCCTTCAAGTCCGCTCTCAAAACCCACCTTTTCTCCTCTGCATAAAAATCCTAACCTCACTCAACCCCCCCTCCCCCCTCTGCAGCCTGTCTCCGCTCGGAGGGAATCACATGGTTATAGTATATAATTATTGTAATATGCTATGCTCTCTATAATTTTCCATTGCTTTTATTCTTGCTTTTATTGCTTCTATTGCTTTTATTCTTTCTCCCCATTTATAGCCATGCGTGTGTGTGTGTGTTGTCTGTGTGTGTTTGGTGCTGCGTGCGTGCGTGCGTGCGTGTGTGTCGTTCAGCTTAGATTTGATTTTTAAGATTTTGCGTAAAATATTGTAAATATGAATTGAAAATGAATTGAAATATTAAAAATAGAGTAAAATTTGATCTGAATTGACGAACTGAAATATGAAATATGAAATATAATATGAAATGAAATATGAAATATGAAATAGAAATATTGAATATGAAATGAATATGAAATATGAATTGAATATGAATATAAATATGAATCTGAAATATGATATGAATGAAATATGAAATATAATATGAAATGAAATATGAAATGAATAAATATGAAATATAAAATATGAAATATGAAAATGAATATAAAATTGAAATGAATATGAAAAGAATATGAAATATGAAATATAAAATGAAATATGAAAATGAAATATGAAATATGAAAATGAAATTGAAATATGAAATATGAAAATGAAATATGAAATATGAAATATGAAATATGAAATATGAAAATGAAAATAAATATGAAAATGAAATATGAAAATGAAATATAATATGAAAATGAAAATATGAAATATGAAAATGAAATATAAAAAATGAAATATGAAATATGAAAATGAAAATGAAATATGAAATAGAAAATGAAATATGAAAAAATGAATATGAAATTGAAATATGGAAAATTGAAATATGAAAAATGAAAATGAAATATGAAAATGAAATATGAAATATGAAAATGAAATGAAATATGAAATAATTGAAATAAATATGAAATATGAATATGAAATATGAAATATGAAATATGAAAATGAAATATGAAAATGAAATATGAAAATAAATGAAATATGAAATATGAAATATGAATATGAAATAGAATATGAAATATGAAATATGAAAATGAAAATGAAATGAATATGAAATATGAAATATGAAATGAAATATGAAATATGAAAATGAAATATGAATATGAAAATGAAATATGAATATGAAATATGAATATGAAATATGAAATATGAAAATGAAATATGAAATATGAAAATGAAATATGAAAATGAAATATGAAATATGAAAAGAAATATGAAAATGAAATATGAATATGAAATATGAAAATGAAATATGAAATTGAAAATGAAATATGAAATGTGAAAATGAATATGAAACAAATATGAAATATGAAATATGAATATGAAATATGAATATGAAAATGAAATATGAAATATGAAAATGAAATATGAATATGAAAATATGAAATATGAATATGAAAATAAATATGAAATATGAAATAGAAATATGAATATGAAATATAAAATATAAAATGAAAATGAAATATGAAAATGAAATATGAATATGAAAATGAAATAATGAAATGAAATATGAAATATGAAAATATGAAATATGAATATGAAATAATTTAGACCCAATTTAGACCCAAATGAACTGAAAAATTATCGGCCTATCTCTAATCTCTCTTTCTTGTCGAAACTCCTTGAAAAAGTCGTCCTCAACCAGCTGAACTCTCACCTGTCTGCCAACAATCTCCTCAATCCTTTCCAGTCAGCATACCGCCAGCGCCATAGCACTGAAATCTGCCCTACTACACATTCTCAACAATCTCCTCCTTGCAACTGATACTGGCAAAGTCTCTCTCCTCACACTCCTTGATCTGTCTGCAGCCTTTGACACCATTGATCATGGTATTCTCCTTTCTAGACTTCATCATACTTTTGGCATCTCTGACATTGCTCTGTCCTGGTTCACTTCATACCTATCAAACAGAAAACAAACTGTTCTCATCAATGGCACTTACTCTCAACCTGCATACCTGACCTGTGGTGTTCCACAAGGATCTGTACTTGGCCCTGTTCTTTTCACTCTTTACACCTCCCCCCTGTCCACCATCATCAACTCCCACTCTATAAAACACCACTTCTATGCTGATGACACCCAACTTCAAGACAGTGACTCACCTGATAATATACAGCGCCTGTTGACTCGCACCACTGAGTGTTACTCGACATTAAGAACTGGATGACACACAATAAACTTCAGCTTAATGACGACAAGACAGAAGCTATCCTCATTGGCACCCGTCAGAAACTTTCTCAGCTGCCTCCTCTTTCTCTCCCATTATGTAACACATCAGTCCCAATTTCTGATTCAGCTAAAAACCTTGGTGTCTGCATTGACTCTACCCTCTCCATGAACAACTTTGTTTCTCAAACTGCCAGATCTTGCTACTATCATCTCCATCGTATAAGGCTGATCAGGAAGTATCTCTCTGTGGAAACAACTGCAAAACTCGTTCTCTCCTTCATAATGTCTCGCATTGACTATTGCAATTCACTCCTGTCTGGGTCTTCCTGCCTCCACCATTCACATCCTACAGCGCATTCAAAACAATGCTGTACGCCTTGTACTCAAAAAGAAAAAAGCTGACCACATATCTCCTCTCCTGGCACAACTTCACTGCTCCCTGTATCAAAGCGCATACAATACAAACTAGACACCATGTGCTACAAAAGCCTCAATAACGCAGCCCCCGATTACCTGTCAAGCCTACTTGAGATCTATGTTCCCTCACGTACCCTCCGCTCTGCCTCCGATCCTCTGACTTTTCGCTTTCCACGCACTAAGCTCAATACCTATGGTCCACGAGCCTTCTCTGTTTCTGGTCCACTCTCCTGGAACAAACTTCCTCTCTCAGTCCGTCAGCAACCTACTTTTGTCTCCTTCAAGTCCGCTCTCAAAACCCACCTTTTCTCCTCTGCATAAAATCCTAACCTCACTCAACCCCCCCTCCCCCCTCTGCAGCCTGTCTCCGCTCGGAGGGAATCACATGGTTATAGTATATAATTATTGTATATGCTATGCTCTCTATAATTTTCCATTGCTTTTATTCTTGCTTTTATTGCTTCTATTGCTTTTATTCTTTCTCCCCATTTATAGCCATGCGTGTGTGTGTGTGTGTGTGTCTGTGTGTGTGCGTGTGTGTGCGTGCGTGCGTGCGTGCGTGCGTGTGTGTCTGCTTCAGCGCTTAGATTTGATTTTATCAAGATTTTGCGCTATATAAATATTGTAATTATATAATATGAAAATGAATATGAAATATGTAATATGAAATACGAGTATGAAATCTGAATCTGAATCTGAATCGAATCTGAAATATGAAATATGAAATATGAATATGAAATATGAAACATGAATATGAAATATGAAATATGAATATGAAATATGAAACATGAATATGAAATATGAAATATGAAATATGAAATATGAATATGAATATGAAATATGAAAAATGAAATAAATTGAAAAATGAAATGAAATATGAATATGAATATGAATATGAAATATGAAATATGAAATATGAAAATGAAATATGAAATGTGAAATATGAAATATGAAATATGAAAATGAAATATGAAATATGAAAATGAAATATGAAATATGAAAATGAAATATGAAATATGAAAATGAAAATGAATATGAAATATGAAATATGAAAAATATGAAATATGAAAATGAAATATGAAATATGAAATATGATATGAATATGAAATATGAATATGAAAAAATATGAAATATAAAATGAAAAAAATGAAATATGAAATATGAAAATGAAATATGAAATGAAAATGAAATATGAATATGAAATATGAAAATATGAAATAAATGAAATGAAATATGAAAATGAAATATGAAATAAGAAAATGAAATATGAAAATGAAATATGAAAATGAAAATGAAATATGAAATATGAAATAATAGAATATGAAATATGAAATATGAAATATGAAAATATAAATGAAATATGAAAATGAAATATGAAATATGAAATATGAAAATGAAATATGAAATGATGAAAATGAAATATGAAAATGAATGAAATATGAAAATGAAATATGAAATATGAAATTGAAAATGAAATATGAAATATGAAAATGAAATAAAAATGAAATATGAAATATGAAAATGAAATATGAATATGAAAATGAAATATGAATATGAAATATGAATATGAAAAATGAATATAGAAATATGAAATATGAAATATGAAAATGAAATAGAAAATGAAATATGAAATGAAATATGAAAATGAATATGAAAATGAAAATAATTGAAATATGAAATATGAAAATGAAATATGAAATATGAAAATGAAATATGAAATATGAAATATGAAATAAATGAAATTGAAAATGAAATATGAAATATGAAATAAATGAAATGAAATATGAAATATGAAATAAAATATGAAATATGAATGAATATATGAAATGAAATGAAATTAAATGAAAATGAAAATGATAAATGAATTGAAATATGAAAATGAATATGAAATAAAATATGAATATGAAATATAAATATGAAATAATAAAATGAAAATGAAATTATGAAAATGAAATATGAATATGAAAAGAATATAATGAAATATGAAATAGAATATAAATAGATATAAATAATTTAGACCCAATTTAGACCAAATAACTGAAAAATTATCGGCCTATCTCTAATCTCTCTTTCTTGTCGAAACTCCCTTTAAAAAGTCGTCCTCAACCACTGAACTCTCACCTGTCCCTGCCAACAATCTCCTCAATCCTTTCCAGTCAGCATACCGCCAGCGCCATAGCACTGAAACTGCCCTACTACACATTCTCAACAATCTCCTCCTTGCAACTGATACTGGCAAAGTCTCTCTCCTCACACTCCTTGATCTGTCTGCAGCCTTTGACACCATTGATCATGGTATTCTCCTTTCTAGACTTCATCATACTTTTGGCATCTCTGACATTGCTCTGTCCTGGTTCACTTCATACCTATCAAACAGAAAACAAACTGTTCTCATCAATGGCACTTACTCTCAAACCTGCATACCTGACCTGTGGTGTTCCACAAGGATCTGTACTTGGCCCTGTTCTTTTCACTCTTTACACCTCCCCCCTGTCCACCATCATCAACTCCCACTCTATAAAACACCACTTCTATGCTGATGACACCCAACTTCAAGACAGTGACTCACCTGATAATATACAGCGCCTGTTGACTCGCACCACTGAGTGTTACTCGGACATTAAGAACTGGATGACACACAATAAACTTCAGCTTAATGACGACAAGACAGAAGCTATCCTCATTGGCACCCGTCAGAAACTTTCTCAGCTGCCTCCTCTTTCTCTCCCATTATGTAACACATCAGTCCCAATTTCTGATTCAGCTAAAAACCTTGGTGTCTGCATTGACTCTACCCTCTCCATGAACAACTTTGTTTCTCAAACTGCCAGATCTTGCTACTATCATCTCCATCGAAATAAGGCTGATCAGGAAGTATCTCTCTGTGGAAACAACTGCAAAACTCGTTCTCTCCTTCATAATGTCTCGCATTGACTATTGCAATTCACTCCTGTCTGGTCTTCCTGCCTCCACCATTCACATCCTACAGCGCATTCAAAACAATGCTGTACGCCTTGTACTCAAAAAGAAAAAAGCTGACCACATATCTCCTCTCCCTGGCACAACTTCATGGCTCCCTGTATCAAAGCGCATACAATACAAACTAGACACCATGTGCTACAAAAGCCTCAATAACGCAGCCCCCGATTACCTGTCAAGCCTACTTGAGATCTATGTTCCCTCACGTACCCTCCGCTCTGCCTCCGATCCTCTGACTTTTCGCTTTCCACGCACTAAGCTCCAATACCTATGGCCACGAGCCTTCTCTGTTTCTGGTCCACTCTCCTGGAACAAACTTCCTCTCTCAGTCCGTCAGCAACCTACTTTTGTCTCCTTCAAGTCCGCTCTCAAAACCCACCTTTTCTCCTCTGCATAAAATCCTAACCTCACTCAACCCCCCCCTCCCCCTCTGCAGCCTGTCTCCGCTCGGAGGGGAATCACATGGTTATAGTATATAATTATTGTATATGCTATGCTCTCTATAATTTTCCATTGCTTTTATTCTTGCTTTTTATTGCTTCTATTGCTTTTATTCTTTCTCCCCATTTATAGCCATGCGTGTGTGTGTGTGTGTGTCTGTGTGTGTGCGTGTGTGTGCGTGCGTGCGTGCGTGCGTGCGTGTGTGTCTGCTTCAGCGCTTAGGATTTGATTTTATCAAGATTTTGGGGGCTATAAAAATATTGTAATTATATAATATAAATATGAAATATGAAATAGTAATATGAAATACGAGTATGAAATCTGAATCTGAATCTGAATCCGAATCTGAAATTGAAATATGAAATATAATATGAAAATGAAACAGAAATGAAATAAATATAATAGAAATATGAAAAAATAAAAATGAAATATAAATATGAAATATGAAATATAAATATGAAATAAGAAATATGAATTAAAATATGAAAATAATTGAAAATGAAAATAATAGAAATGAAATATGAAATTTGATTTTAATCAAATTTGGAAAATATTGAAAATGAATATGAAATATGAATATGAAAATGATAATATGAAATAAATATGAAATTGAAAATCTGAATCTGAAATCTGAATTGAAAATGAAAAATGAAATATGAATATGAAATATGAAACATGAAATATGAAATATGAATATGAAATATGAAATATGAAAATGAAATATGAAATATGAAATATGAAATATGAATATGAAATATGAAATATGAAATATGAATATGAAATATGAAATATTAAATATGAAAATGAAATATGAAATATGAAATATGAAATATGAAAATGAAATATGAAATATGAAAATGAAAATGAAATGAAAATGAAAATGAAATATGAAAATGAAATTGAAATATGAAAATGAAATATGAAAATGAAATATGAAAATGAAATATGAAATATGAAATATGAAATATGAATATGAAATATGAAATATGAAATATGAAATGAAATATGAATATGAAAGAAAATGAAATATGAAATATGAAAATGAAATATGAAAATGAAATATGAAAATGAAAATGAAATATGAAATATGAATATGAAAATGAAATATGAAAATGATTGAAAATGAAATATGAATTGAAATATGAAATATGAAATATGAATATGAAATATGAAATATGAAATATGAAATATGAAATGAATATGAAATTGAAATATGAAAATGAAAATGAAAATGAAATATTGAAAATATGAATATGAATATGAAATATGAATATGAAAATGAAATATGATATGAAAATGATTATGAATATGAAATATAAAATGAAAATGAAATGAAATAGAAATGAAATATGAATATGAAAATGAAATATGAAATTGAAATATGAAATATGAAATATGAAATATGAATATGAAATAATTTAGACCCAATTTAGACCCAAATGAACTGAAAAATTATCGGCCTATCTCTAATCTCTCTTTCTTGTCGAAACTCCTTGAAAAAGTCGTCCTCAACCAGCTGAACTCTCACCTGTCTGCCAAACAATCTCCTCAATCCTTTCCAGTCAGCATACCGCCAGCGCCATAGCACTGAAACTGCCCTACTACACATTCTCAACAATCTCCTCCTTGCAACTGATACTGGCAAAGTCTCTCTCCTCACACTCCTTGATCTGTCTGCAGCCTTTGACACCATGATCATGGTATTTCCTTTCTAGACTTCATCATACTTTTGGCATCTCTGACATTGCTCTGTCCTGGTTCACTTCATACCTATCAAACAGAAAACAAACTGTTCTCATCAATGGCACTTACTCTCAACCTGCATACCTGACCTGTGGTGTTCCACAAGGATCTGTACTTGGCCCTGTTCTTTTCACTCTTTACACCTCCCCCCTGTCCACCATCATCAACTCCCACTCTATAAAACACCACTTCTATGCTGATGACACCCAACTTCAAGACAGTGACTCACCTGATAATATACAGCGCCTGTTGACTCGCACCACTGAGTGTTACTCGGACATTAAGAACTGGATGACACACAATAAACTTCAGCTTAATGACGACAAGACAGAAGCTATCCTCATGGCACCCGTCAGAAACTTTCTCAGCTGCCTCCTCTTTCTCTCCCATTATGTAACACATCAGTCCCAATTTCTGATTCAGCTAAAAACCTTGGTGTCTGCATTGATCTACCCTCTCCATGAACAAACTTTGTTTCTCAAACTGCCAGATCTTGCTACTATCATCTCCATCGTATAAGGCTGATCAGGAAGTATCTCTCTGTGGAAACAACTGCAAACTCGTTCTCTCCTTCATAATGTCTCGCATTGACTATTGCAATTCACTCCTGTCTGGTCTTCCTGCCTCCACCATTCACATCCTACAGCGCATTCAAACAATGCTGTACGCCTTGTACTCAAAAAGAAAAAAGCTGACCACATATCTCCTCTCCTGGCACAACTTCACTGGCTCCCTGTATCAAAGCGCATACAATACAAACTAGAACACCATGTGCTACAAAAGCCTCAATAACGCAGCCCCCGATTACCTGTCAAGCCTACTTGAGATCTATGTTCCCTCACGTACCCTCCGCTCTGCCTCCGATCCTCTGACTTTTCGCTTTCCACGCACTAAGCTCAATACCTATGGTCCACGAGCCTTCTCTGTTTCTGGTCCACTCTCCTGGAACAAACTTCCTCTCTCAGTCCGTCAGCAACCTACTTTTGTCTCCTTCAAGTCCGCTCTCAAAACCCACCTTTTCTCCTCTGCATAAAATCCTAACCTCACTCAACCCCCCCCTCCCCCCTCTGCAGCCTGTCTCCGCTCGGAGGGGAATCACATGGTTATAGTATATAATTATTGTATATGCTATGCTCTCTATAATTTTCCATTGCTTTTATTCTTGCTTTTATTGCTTCTATTGCTTTTATTCTTTCTCCCCATTTATAGCCATGCGTGTGTGTGTGTGTGTGTCTGTGTGTGTGCGTGTGTGTGCGTGCGTGGTGCGTGCGTGCGTGTGTGTCTGCTTCAGCGCTTAGATTTGATTTTATCAAGATTTTGCGCTATATAAATATTGTAATTATATGAATATGAAATATGAATATGAAATATGTAATATGAAATACGAGTATGAAATCTGAATCTGAATCTGAATCGAATCTGAAATATGAAATATGAAATATAATATGAAATATGAACATGAATATGAATATAATAAGAATTGAATATGAAAAAATTGAAATAATATGAATATGAAATATGAATATGAAATATGAATATGAATATGAAATATGAAATATATGAAATATGAATATGAATATGAAAATTGAAATATTGAAATATGAATATGAATATGAATATGAAATATGAAAATGAAATATGAAAATATGAAATATGAAATATGAAAATGAAAATGAAATATGAAAATGAAATATGAAATATGAAATATGAAATATGAAATGAATATGAATATGAATATGAAATATGAAATATGAAAATGAAAAAATATGAATATGAAATATGAAATATGAATATGAAATATGAATATATGAAATAGAAATATGAAAATGAAATGAAATGAAATATGAAATATGAAAATGAAATATGAAAATGAAATATGAAATATGAAAATGAAATGAAATAATATGAAAATGAAATATGAAATATGAATATGAAATAATGAAATATGAAAATGAAATATAAAATATGAAAATGAAATATGAAAATTGAAATATGAAAATATGAAATATGAAACATGAATATGAAAATGAAAATGAAATATGAATATGAAATATGAAATGAAATATGAAAATGAAAATGAATAGAAAATGAAATGAAATATGAAAATTGAAATATGAAATTGAAATATGAAAATATGAAATATGAAAAATGAAATATGAAAATGAAATGAAATGAAAATAATGAAATATGAAATATGAAATATGAAAATTAAAATGTATGAAATATGAAAATGAAATATTAAATATGAATATGAAATATGAAAATGAAAATAATATGAAAATGAAATATGAAAAATGAAATATGAAAATGAAAATATGAATATGATGAAAATGAAATATGAATATGTAAAATGAAATATGAAAATGAAAATGAAAATGAAAATGAATATGAAATATGAATATGAAAGAAATATGAAATGAAAATGAAATATAATATGAAAAATGAAATATGAATATGAAAAAAATATGAATATGAAATATGAAATATGAATATGAAATATAAAATATGAAAATGAAAATGAAATATGAAAATGAAATATGAATATGAAAATGAAATTAATGAAATGAAATATGAAATATGAAATATGAAATTATATGAATATGAAATAATTTAGACCCAATTTAGACCCAAATGAACTGAAAAATTATCGGCCTATCTCTAATCTCTCTTTCTTGTCGAAACTCCTTGAAAAGTCGTCCTCAACCAGCTGAACTCTCACCTGTCTGCCAACAATCTCCTCAATCCTTTCCAGTCAGCATACCGCCAGCGCCATAGCACTGAAACTGCCCTACTACACATTCTCACAATCTCCTCCTTGCAACTGATACTGGCAAAGTCTCTCTCCTCACACTCCTTGATCTGTCTGCAGCCTTTGACACCATTGATCATGGTATTCTCCTTTCTAGACTTCATCATACTTTTGGCATCTCTGACATTGCTCTGTCCTGGTCTCACTTCATACCTTATCAAACAGAAAACAAACTGTTCTCATCAATGGCACTTACTCTCAACCTGCATACCTGACCTGTGGTGTTCCACAAGGATCTGTACTTGGCCCTGTTCTTTTCACTCTTTACACCTCCCCCTGTCCACCATCATCAACTCCCACTCTATAAAACACCACTTCTATGTGATGACACCCAACTTCAAGACAGTGACTCACCTGATAATATACAGCGCCTGTTGACTCGCACCACTGAGTGTTACTCGGACATTAAGAACTGGATGACACACAATAAACTTCAGCTTAATGACGACAAGACAGAAGCTATCCTCATTGGCACCCGTCAGAAACTTTCTCAGCTGCCTCCTCTTTCTCTCCCCATTATGTAACACATCAGTCCCAATTTCTGATTCAGCTAAAAAACCTTGGTGTTGCATTGCTCTACCCTCTCCATGAAAAACTTTTTCCCCGTTTTTTTTTTTTTTTTTTTTTTTTTTTTTTTTTTTTTTTTTTTTTTTTTTTTTTTTTTTAAAAAACCAAATTGGCTCGTCTAAAAAACATTCAGAATTTTTTCTAAGCCCCCCACCCTTAACCCTCCGGGTTTTCTTCCTCCGTCCTCCCCCCCTTACTTTTCGCTTTTCCCCAAAAAAGCTTACCTTTTCCCAAGCTTTTTGCCCTTCCCCCCCTGGAACAAACTTTTTTTGCCCTACAAAAAATTTTGCTCCCGCCTTCAAAACCACCCTTCTCAAAGCTAAATAAATTTCAGAACCCCCCCTCCTTTTTGGGTTCCAGAAGGGGGGAAAAAAAATTGGGGTTTTTTTTTTTAACTTGCAATTTTTTTTTTTTTTCTTTTTTTTCTTTCTTTTTCCCCACCTTTTTTCCACTTTTTTTTCTTTTGGGTGTTTCGTCGGGGCTGGGGTTTTGTTTTTAGGTTAAATTTTTTATTTTTAGTTTTTCGCAAAAAATTTTTTTTTTTATTTAAATTAAATGTTTGTTTGTCGGTTTGTTTTGAATCGGTTTTGTTTTTTGTTATAATTGAAAAAATTTGAAAAAATTATGAAATGAAAAAAATAGGAAAAAAAAGGGAAAAAAATTTTTTAAAATAATTGAAAATTAATAAAAATGAAAAATAGAAATGAATATAAAAATTTAAAATTTAAAAAAATTTGGGAAAATTTGAAATTTGAAATTAAAAAAAATTTTTTTGAAAAAAAAATTAAATTTAAATATAAAATTTTTGAAAAAATATAAAATTAAAAATTTTAAAATTTAAAAAAAATAAAAAATTTAAAATTTAAAATGAAAATGAATATAAAAAAAAATGAAAAAAAAAAAAAAAAAAAAAAATTTTGAAAAAAAAGGGAAAAAAATAATATAAAATGTGGGGGAAAAAAATGAAATATAAAATGAAATTTGTAATATTAAAAATAAATGAAATTGAAAATAAAAAAATAAAAAATATGAAATATGTAAAAAATAAATATAAAATTTTGGGGAAAAATTAAAAATTTGAAAATGAAAAAAAATTGAAAAAAAGAAATATGAAATAAAAAAAATAAAAAAAATGAAAATGTTAAAATGAAAATGAAAAAAATGAAATATAAAATAAATGAATTAAATTAAAATATAAATGAAATATGAAATAAAAAAAAATAAATTAAAATTTAAAAAATGAAATATGTAAAATATAAAATTTTAAAAAAAAGAAAAAAAATGAAAAAAAAAAAATGTTTATTTAAAAATAATATAAAAATGAAATATGTTTTATGAAATAAAAAATTGAATTGTAAATATAAAATTGAAATTGAAATTTTAAAATTAAAAATGAAAATAAAAAAAATATAAAAATTTTTTTTGGAAAATGAAAAAATGAAATGAATTAAAAATATAAAAAATTTGAAATTGAATATGAATAATTTAAAAAAATTAAAAGAAAATGAATGAAAAATTTTGGTTTTAATTTTTTTGGAAACTTTGAAAAAGGTTTTAAAAGGGAATTAAAAATGTTAAAAAATTTAAAATTTTGAAAAAAAGAAACCAAAATAAAAATGAAATGTATAAAAATTTAAAAAATTTTTGAAGATAAAATTTTTAAATTTGATTTGGGCCCTTTGAAAAGGATTTGGGATTTTTTTAATTAAATTTTTTTTGGGATTTAAAATTGTTGGTTTTTTAAATATTAAAAGAAAAAAATGTTTTTTTTAACATTAAAAAATGATACTAAAATTTGGTTTCCCAAAACTTTTTCCCTTTTTTCCCCCTTTTTACACCTCCCCCCCCCTGCCCCCACCATCCACCCCCCTTTCATAAAAAACCCCCCTCCCGGGGAAACCCCAACTTAAACTTTTCACCTGATTATAAAAGGCTTTTCCCACCACTTTGTTCTCGGACTTTAAAAATTGAACACAAAAACTTCAGTTAAAAGGAAAAACGAATTCTCTTGGGCCCCCTCAAAACTTCCCAAACGCCCCTATTTCCTCCCATTAAAAACGTCCAAATTTGTTTCACCAAAACCGGGTGTCTTTTTACTTCCCCTCCCTGCCCAATTTTTTCAAACCCCCAAAAACTTTTTCTATACCCCAAACTAAAGGGTGACGGAATATCCCTGTGACCGCAAAAATGTTTCCCTTAAAAGCTGTTTGACCCCAAAAAAACCCTTCGGCTTTGTCCCCCAAAAACATCCTAGCCTTTCAAAACTTTGCCCCCCTTTACCAAAAGAAAAACGCCCAATTCCTTCCTGGCCAGCCCCTTCGGGAAAAATTTAAAAAACTGCCAACCTGGTACAAAACTCAATAAAGCCCCGGATTCCTTTGCCCCTTTGGAAATCTTTTCCCAAAAGTCCCTGCTTCCCACCTTCGTTTTTCGCCCCCCAAAACTAAGTAAAAACCCTTTGGTACGGCCTTTTTTTTCCCCATTTGGAAAAAATTTCCTTTCCCTCTCCCCCAATTTTTTGTCCCTTTTAAACCCCGTCTAAAACCCCCCCTTTTCTCCCGCATAAACCAACCCCCCCCCCCCCCTCCCCCTCTGAGCTGTCCCCCCTGGGGGGGGGTTCCTTGGTTTGTTTAATTTTGTTTAAAAAAGCCCTTATATTTTCCAGGCTTTTTTCGTTTTTTGTTTTTTGCTTTTTTCTTTCCCCCCATTTTTTGCCCCTTTGGTTTTTTTCTTTGTTTTTTCCCTTCCCCCTCTTGTGCGCTCCGCTGATTTTTTTTTATAAATTTTTGGGGATATAAAATTGTAATTATGTTAAAAAATTTTTTTTTAAATTTTGTTATGAAAAAATTTTAAATCTTTTCATTAACCAATCGGGGTTTTTGGTTGTTGTTGTTTTGGGGGGTTTTTTTGGGGGGGGGTTGAATAAAAAATTTAAAAAAATTTAAATTTAAAAAAAAAAAAATTAAAAAAATAAAAAAAATGAAAAAAAAAATAAAAATTTTTAAAAAAATAAAAAAAATAAAATATGAAAAAAATAAAAAATTTTAAAAATAAAAAAAAAAATTTTTAAAAAATTAAAAAATTAAAATAAAATTTTAAATAAAAAAATTTTTAAAAATTTAAAAAAAAAAAGAAATTAAATAAAAGGAAATAAAAAAATTTTAAATTTTAAAATAAAATTGAAAGAAAAAAAAATAAAATGAAAAAAAATTTTTAAAAAAAAAAAATTTTTAAATTTTTAATTTAAAAATAAAAAGGGAAATTAAATTTAAAAATAAAATAAAAATGAAAATAAAAAAAAAATAAAATGAAAAAAAAATTGAATAAATTTAAAAAATAAAAGAAAAAAAAATAAAATAAAAAAAATTTAAAAATTAAAAAAGAAAAAAATTTAATTTTTAAAAAAATAAAAAAAAATTTAAATAGAAAAAATGAAAAAAAAATTAAAAAAAATAAATTAAATTTTTAAATAAATTAAAATAAAAAAAAAAATTTAAAAAAAATAAAAAAATAAAGCTCCCTGTATCAAAGCGCATAACAATACAAACTAGACACCATGTGCTACAAAAGCCTCAATAACGCAGCCCCCGATTACCTGTCAAGCCTACTTGAGATCTATGTTCCCTCACGTACCCTCCGCTCTGCCTCCGATCCTTGACTTTTCGCTTTCCACGCACTAAGCTCAATACCTATGGTCCACGAGCCTTCTCTGTTTCTGGTCCAATCTCCTGGAACAAACTTCCTCTCTCCCGTCCGTCAGCAACCTACTTTTGTCTCCCTTTAAGTCCGCTCTCAAAACCCAACTTTTCTCCTCTGCATAATCCTAACCTCACTCAACCCACCCTCCCCCTCTCAGCCTGTTCCGTCGGAGGGGAATCACATGGTTATAGTATATTTAAATTTTTGTATATGCTAAAGCTCTCTATAATTTTCCATTGCTTTTATTCTTGCTTTTATTGCTTCTATTGCTTTTATTCTTTCTCCCCATTTTTAGCCATGCGTTTTGTGTGTGTGTGTGTCTGTGTGTGTGCGGGGTGTGTGCGTGCGTGCGTGCGTGCGTGCGTGTGTGTCTGCTTCAGCGCTTAGATTTGATTTTTATCAAGATTTTGCGCTATATAAATATTGTTTAATTATTATGAATATGAAATATGAATATGAAATTGTAATATGATTAAAGTATGAAATCTGAAACTGAATCTGAATCCGAATCTGAAATATGAAATAGAAATATGAATATGAAATATGAAACATTGAATATGAAATATGAAATATGAATATTTTTTATGAAAAATATGAATATGAAATATGAAATATGAATATGAATATGAAATATGAAATATGAATATGAATATGAATATGAAATTATGAAATATGAAATGAAAATGAAATATTGAATATGAATATGAAATATGAAAATATAAATATGAAATATGAAAATGAAATATAAATGTGAAAATGAAATATGAAATATGAAAAGAAATATGAAATATGAAACATGAAATATTGAAAATAATGAAATATGAAACATGAAATATGAAATATGAAATGAAATATGAAAATGAAATTAATAATATGAAATATGAAATATGAAATATGAAATATGAAATATGAATATGAAATATGAAATATGAAAATTGAATATGAATGAAATATAAAAAAATATGAAATATGAAATGTAATAAATGAAATTGAAATGAAATATGAAAATGAAATATGAATATGAAATATGAAATATGAAAATGAAATATGAAATATGAAAATGAAATATGAAATATGAAAATGAAATAATGAAAACATGAAAATGAAATGAAATATGAAATATGAAATATGAAAATGAATTATGAAATATAATATGAAAATGAAATATGAAAATGAAATATGAAAATATGAAATATTGAAATATGAATATGAAATATGAAATATGAAATATGAAATATGAATATATATGAAAATGAAATATGAAAATGAAATGAAATATGAAAAATTGAAATATGAAATATGAAATATGAAATATGAAATATGAAATATGAAAATGAAATATGAATATGAATATGAAAATGAAATATGAAAATGAAAAAGAATATGAAATAATGAAATATAAAATTGAAAAATGAAAATGAAATGAAAAATTGAAATGAAATTGAAAATGAAATATGAAATATGAAAATGAAATATGAAATATGAAATATGAATTGAATATGAAATTGAAATGAAAATGAAATTAAATTAAAAATGAAATATGAATATGAAATATGAAATATAAAATATGAAATTGAAATAAATTTGAATATGAAATATGAAATATGAATATGAAATTAAATATGAAAATGAAAATGAAATATGAAAATGAAATATGAATATGAAATGAAATAATGAAAATGAAATAGAATATTGAAATATGAAATATGAATATGAAATAATTAGCCCCAATTTGCCAAATAAACTGAAAAAATTATCGGCCTATCTCTAATCCTTTTCTTGTCGAAACTCCTTGAAAAGTCGTCCTCAACCAGCTGAACTCTCACCTGTCTGCCAACAATTCTCCTCAATCCTTTCCAGTCGCATACCGCCGCGCCATAGCACTGAAAACTGCCCAAACCTTCCTAACATCTCCTCCTTGCAACTGATTACTGGCAAAGTCTTCTCCTACACTCCTTGATCTGTCTGCAGCCTTTGACACCATTGATCATGGTATTCTCCTTTCTAGACTTCATCATACTTTTGGCATCTCGACATTGCTTGTCCTGGTTCATTCATACCTATCAAACAGGGAAAACAAACTGTTTCATCAATGGCACTTACTCTCAACCTGCATACCTGACCCGTGGTGTTCCACAGGATCTGTACTTGGCCCTGTTTTTTTTCACTCTTTACACCTCCCCCCTGTCCAAACCCTCATCAACTCCCACTCTATAAAACACCACTTCTATGCTGAGACACCAAACTTCAAGACAGTGACTCACCTGATAATATACAGCGCCTGTTGACTCGCACCACTGAGTGTTACTCGGACATTAAGAACTGGATGACACACAATAAACTTCAGCTTAATGACGACAAGACAGAAGCATCCTCATTGGCACCCGTCAGAAACTTTCTAGCTGCTCCTCTTTCTCTCCCATTATGTAACACATCAGTCCAATTTCTGATTCAGCTAAAAACCTTGGTGTCTGCATTGACTCTACCCTCTCCATGAACAACTTTGTTTCTCAAACTGCCGATTTGCTACTATCATTTTCCATTCGTATTAAAGGCCCGATCGGAAAATATTTCTGTGGAAAAACTGAAAAAACCGTTTTCCTTAAATGTCTCGCATTGACATTGCTTCATCCCGTCGGGCTTCCTGCCTCCACCATTACATCCTACAGGCATTCAAAACAATGTGTCGCCCCTTTTACTAAAAGAAAAAAGGGCCCCTATCTTTCCGGCAAACTTACGGGTCCCCGTATCAAAGGATACAAAAAATAGACACATGTGTACAAAAGCCCAATAACCAGCCCCGATCTGTCACCCTATTGGATCTTTTTCCCCTCAGTCCCTCGGGGCCCCCGATCCTCTGACTTTTCGTTTAGCACAAGCTCAATTCCTAGGTCCACGACCCTTTTGTTTCTGGCCCATCTCCTGGAACAAATTCCCTCTTCAGTCGTCGAAACCTCTTTTGTCTCCTTCAAGTCCCGTCTCAAAACCCATTTTTCTCTTGCATAAATCCTAACCCATCAACCCCCCCCCCCCCCTCTGCACCTGTCTCCGCTCGGAGGGGAATATTGGTTTGTAATTTTTTATTGTATTGCTTTGCTTCTATAATTTTCATTGCTTTTATTTTGCTTTTTTTGGGCTTCTATTGCTTTTATTCCCTTTCTCCCCATTTTAGCCATGTGTGTGTGGTGTTGTGTCTGTGTGTGTGCGTCGTGTGTGCGTGCGTGCGTGCGTGCTTTGCGTTTTGTGTCTGCTTCAGCGCTTAGTTTTGGGATTTTATCAAGTTTTTGCGCTATATAAATTTGTAATTATATGAATATGAAATATGAAATAAATATAAAAAGGGAAAATAAAATTATAAAATAGGGAAAATGAAATATGAAAGAAATATAAAATATAAAAATTTTGAATATGAAAAAAGGGAAATATAAATTTATGAAATGAAATATAAAATATGAAAATAAAAAATGAATATAAAATTTAAAATTATAAAATAGGAAAAAATATAAAAAAATTATAAAATATGAAATAAAATATAAAATTAAAATTATGAAATGAAATAAATATAAAATTTGAATATAAAAATTTTAAAATAAAAATATGAAATAAAAAAGGGAAATATGAAATATAAAATGGAAAATAAATATGAATATGAATATAAATTTTGAATTTTAAAAAAATATAAATATGAAATTAAATATAATTTAAATATAAAAAAAAATATAAAATTTTAAATTTTGGGGGAAAAATGTAATTAGGGAAAATAAATATAAAATTATAAAATTTTAATATGAATTAA
>JAPXFY010003745.1:15000-20442 GCA_030674185.1 Monoplex corrugatus | reverse complement strand
CCTGGGTACAACACTACACTATTTTGGCCTAGGTACTACACTACACTCTTGGCCTAGGTACTACACTCTTTGACCTAGGTACTACACTACACTCTTTGGCCTAGGTACTACACTACCCCTCTTTGGCCTAGGTACTACACTCTTTGACCTAGGTACTACACTACACTCTTTGGCCTGGGTACTACACTCTTTGACCTAGGTACTACACTGTTCTTTGATCTAAGTACTACACTACACTCTTTGGCCTAGGTACTACACTACACTCTTTGCCTAGGTACTACACTACACTTTTTGGCCTAGGTACTACACTACACTCTTTGGCCTAGGTACTACACTACACTCTTTGGCCTAGGTACTACACTACACTCTTTGCCCCTAGGTACACACTACACTCTTTGGCCTAGGTACTACACTCTTTGGCCTAGGTACTACACTACACTCTTTGATCTAAGTACTACACAAACACTCTTTGGCCTAGGTACTACACTGTTTGGCCTAGGTACTACACTACACTTTTTTGGCCTAGGTACTACACTCTTTGGCCTAGGTACTACACTACACTCTATGGCCTAGGTACTACACTCTTTGGCCTAGTATTTACACTACACTCTTTGGCCTAGGTACTACCCCTCTTTGGCCTAGGTACTACACTACACTCTATGGCCTAGGTACTACACTACACTCTTTGGCCTAGGTACTACACTACACTCTCTGGCCTAGGTACTACACTACACTCTTTGGTCTAGGTACTACACTACACTCTTTGACCTGGGTACTACACTCTTTGGCCTAGGTACTACACTACACTCTATAGCCTAGGTACTACACTACACTCTTTGGCCTAGGTACTACACTCTGACCTAGGTACTACTCTCATTGGCCTAGGCACTACACTCTGACCTAGGTACTACTCTCATTGGCCTAGGTACTACACTCCATGTACTAGGTACTACTCTCATTGACCTAGGTACTACACTCTGACCTAGGTACTACACTCTGACCTAGGTACTACTGTCTTTGGCCTGCCCGTACAGCAGACGACCAAAAGACACGTATGGAGTCACGGCGAAATGCGGTCAGTGTCGGACACAGCAAAACTGACGTAACAGGTCTGACCACCCCGTGGGCGGCTGACCACCTGACCTGAAAAAGAACAGATGAACCAACGGCTGGTTGAGCGACCCGGGCTGTGAGAACAACGCTGAGAAACACAACACGCTACCGGCACCGGAATCTTGACCTGTTCTAAAGGTGTGGGGTGGGGGGGGGGGGGGTAGGTAGGGTAGTGGGTAGGGTAGAGTGCACGGACATCTTAGATGTCTGTGGTAGATGTGAGGTTGGGGCTGGGTGTGTGACATATCGCTGATATACATACATGGGTGTCTCCTCCTCTTTGCTGGTGTTGTTGTTGTTGCTGTTGGTGTTGTTGTAGCTGTTGTTGTCGGCCATCATGCTGTGTCGATATGGGCGAGTATGTATGAATGTATGTGTATATATATATATATGTCTGTGTGCGGGCATGTGGGTATATATGCATGTATTTACTGTTATGTGTTATTATTTTCATCTCTTATCTGTTTGTTTATCTACATACTCCTTTATTTTGTAGTTATTTATTCACCTACTTCTTATTCACTTACTCACTCATTCGCTTGCTTGCTTGCTTATTTGCTTACTTACTTACTTGCTTACTTACTTATTTACTTACCTACCTATCGATGATAAAGAAAATATTGTCTTCACCTAGTTGATAGACGGCTGAGCATTTGGGCATTGACTAAGGAGGGTGGGGTGTATCTGCCATGTGAGACGAGTTTATATAGAATAGCTAGTTGGGTTGTGATTCAGACCTTTAATTATTATATTTATTTACTTTATATGGATGTTCCTTTTTTGAGCACTCGCTACCATAAATAGCACACAGCGCGCGTGGCACACGTGCTGTCAAAAGTTTGTCGATAACCGACCCGAGAAACTCCAGTGGACATTTCTGTACACCTTCT
Source organism: Monoplex corrugatus (assembly GCA_030674185.1). Taxonomy (NCBI): domain Eukaryota; kingdom Metazoa; phylum Mollusca; class Gastropoda; order Littorinimorpha; family Ranellidae; genus Monoplex; species Monoplex corrugatus. The sequence goes on along the minus strand of JAPXFY010003745.1, from coordinate 18,439 downwards.
GTGCGATGACGACCTTGACCTTTGATCGATGTCAGTCAACTTACAGGATTTTATCTCTCTGAAGCATTACAAGTGTTCCCCGCAGTTAGTTAACATCTGTCACCAAACAAGGCATTTTCTAATCAATATTTCTTTCATCAGGACAGGTGATAATCATAAAGAATCATAACAAAAAGTATCAATAATAAAGTACTATAATCATAAAGTATCATAATAACAAACTATCATAATCATAAAGTATTATAATAAAGTATCATAACAAAAAGTATTATAATCATAAAGTATCATAATAATACAGCATTATAATCATAAAGTATCATAATAATAAAGTATCATAATAATAAAGTATCATAATAATAATCATAAAGTATCATAATAATACAGCATTATAATCATAAAGTATCATAATCATAAAGTATCATAATAATAAAGTATCATAATAATACAGTATCATAATAATAAAGTATCATAATAATAAAGTATCATAATCATAAAGTATCATAATAATAAAGTATCATAATAATAAAGTATCATAATAATAATCATAAAGTATCATAATAATACAGCATTATAATCATAAAGTATCATAATCATAAAGTATCATAATAATAAAGTATCATAATAATAAAGTATCATAATAATAAAGTATCATAATAATAAAGTATCATAATCATAAAGTATCATAATAATAAAGTATCATAATAATAAAGTATCATAATCATAAAGTATCATAATAATAAAGTATCATAATCATAAAGTATCATAATAATAAAGTATCATAATCATAAAGTATCATAATCATAAAGTATCATAATAATAAAGTATCATAATAATAAAGTATCATAATAATAAAGTATCATAATAATAAAGTATCATAATCATAAAGTATCATAAGGTAGAAAGAAACTCTAGGGAGAGCTAGACAACAGAAGGTCTTCAGAGAAGTAACCCCCTTTAGACAAGTGTTTCGGCCCTGAATTCCTTACACTCTCGGGGGGCCGGGCCACATCCAGGTCATGACTCCTGGATGCCCTTCTGCTGTTGTCTATTTTTATTTTTATTTTCCCACGCCGGGGAGCGAACCTGGGCGATTCTGCGCTTCAGAACTGCGGTACGCGGTTTTACCAATGTGCTAACGGGGCACACATCATCTGTAGGGAATTTAATCCTTATGAAGTTCACTTTTGGTTCCTCCTTGCCCAGATCCAGCTTGAGCTCCTTTCTGCTGCCTCTGCCATCGCTTTAAGGGCTCTAGTCCTCTTCTTCCCAGAAATGGCGAGTTGTTTCATGAGATCATAAGCGGAGGTGCCCACAAACCCTCTTGCCCCGACCTCTATGGCGAAGATTTTGACCCGCAGACCTGCTTTCTTCAGGGTGCTGGCAAGACCGGCGTATTTTTCGGTCTTGTAGATATGTGCTTCTTCCATTCTGCTTTCGTATGGCACAGTGAGTTCTATCAGAATCACTTGTTTCGAGGAGTCAGAGTGGAGAGCGATGTCTGGTCTCATGCCTGTCTTGCTGATGACATCTGGGTAATTTCTCCACTCTGGGAGGTCTGCTGTACACTCCCAGTCGACTGCTCCATCCAGAAGACCCTTTGGCAATGTGCTGGTTGTCATAGCACTTTCGGGCCAGACCTGTTTCCCTCCTGCTTTGTAGAACGTTGTCATAGCAATTGGTGCGTTTGGGGTCATGGTTTTTTCGCTAACCACCTCTGTGATCACTTTCAGAACTTGGTTGTGCCTCCATGTATACCTTCCTTGGGCTAGCGCTACTTTGCAAGAGCTTAGGACATGTTCCACTGTTTGTTTCTTCTGACAGAGCGGACATGCTGGGTCGTCTGATTTCCCCCATTTCACTAAGTTTGCATTCGAGGGGAGCAGGTCATATACAGATCTGAGGAGGAAGCTTATCCTTAGAGGAGCCATGTGCCACATATCGTTCCAGCTGAGACTTCTTTGGAGTGCACTGTCCCATGTTGTCCATTGCCCCTGTTGACCTTGCTGGACTGCCTTCTGCACTCTTTTGACATCTTCTTCTTCCTTCAACTCCTGTATGATCATGTCTCTTTTTTCCTTCCCTTTGGCTTTGGACCACCACTGCATTTTTGTTGTTCCCAGTCCCTGTCTGTTGGTTTGCGTGTGCCAATTATTTCTTTGATGCTGAGGTTTCTCTTGGCATTGTTTACAGCCTCTTGGACTTTCCACTTTCTGCCAGTTCTCAGCTTTGGATGAACTGATCTCACGATATTGTCTTCCGATTCCTCCAGCATGCTCAACAGTCTTGCTTTTCCAACTTTGTATTCCTCCACTATGGATTTGAGAGGTAGCTTCAGCATTGCTTGACGACAGTAGAATGCAACATCAGTGAGACCAGGTGGGACACCGAGCCATTTTCTTGTGTATTTGTTGATTTTGGCTTCCATTGCTTCGACTGTGCTGGTGCAAATGTCATAGATTAGCAGTGGCCACAGCAGCTTTGGTATCAGCATGAACTGTAGACACCAGACTTTGTATTTGCCTGGCAGTCCGCAGTTATCTATTTTCTTCAGGCCTTCTTCTGCTGTTTGCTTGGTTTCACATCCCCTTTGTGTGTCTTTCAGGGAGTCATCATACCATCTTCCGAGACTTTTTACTGGCTCTTCTGTGACAGTGGGGATGGCTTGGTTGGCTACCATGAATTTGACTGAATCTGCCACTTTTCCTTTTCGCAGTGAGAGACTTCGGGATTTCTTAGGTTTGAACCTCATTCTTGAAGAGGCCACCAGCTCATCCAGCTGCTTTAAGATTTGGTGTGTCTCTTCCTCATCCGTGGACAAGACTGTTGTGTCATCCATGAAAGCTTTCAGAGGAGGCATTTGGTATCCATCTCCCAGATTCACTGGACCTGAATTCTTCATTGCAGCTTTCAAGATGACTTCCATTGCCAACACGAACAGTATGGGAGAGATTGCACAGCCCATTGCAATGCCCACCTCTAGGTCTATCCAGTCCGTGGTGTATTCTTTGGTAGAGAACCGCATTGAGAACCCTTGGAAATACTTCCTCAGCATTGTTCGGATGTTTTCTGGGATGTGATACATTTTAAGAGCCAGCTGGATCATATCGTGTGGAACTGATCCATATGCATTCGCCAGATCAAGCCAAACTACGTCAATGTCTCTCTTCTCTGTTCTTGCTTTTTGGATGGCATCCCAAATCAACGTGGCATGTTCCAAGCATCCAGGCATTCCTGGTATGCCTCCCTTTTGGACTGACATATCCAGATACTTGTTTTCAGTCAGGTATTTTGTCAATCTTGCTGCCATAACAGAGAAGAAGATTTTCCCCTCGACGTTCAGAAGTGATATTGGCCTGAACTGATTGATGCTGCTGGAGTTTTGCTCCTTCGGAATGTACACTCCTTCAGCTCTCATCCATTGGTCGCTGATCTTCTGGTT
>JAPXFY010000374.1:22500-61637 GCA_030674185.1 Monoplex corrugatus | reverse complement strand
ACATTTCTCCTCCTTCCCGTACCATGCGCACAGTGACTCGACGCAATCTCAAATCTATCGACCTCTCCACATTTTCATCTGATGCCTCCCGTCTCCTTTCTGAAAAGTCACATAACCTTGCCGATGAATTCTATACTACTCTCCACCATCTTCTGGACACTCATGCTCCAGCCACAACCCGTCCTTTACCTGACCGCCCCCCTACCCCCTGGCTCACTCATGAGATCGCCTGTGCAAAACGTGCCCGCCGCAGAGCAGAGCGCCGCTGGCGCAAATCCAAACTCACTGTACACAGGCAACTTTTCCAAGCCTCTAAAACAAAAGTATCCACCCTCATTGCATCAGCAAAAACAAGCTATTTCCAAACCAAAATCCTGAATGCCTCTTCTTCAAAAGAACTCTTTACAACCATGAATCATCTCCTTGGCACACGAAAAGATTTACCTCTCCCAACAAAACATACAAATGAAGAACTCCCATCTGTATTCTCCAACTATTTCACCACCAAAATACAAACTCTTCGTGACAGGCTTGACAGGACACCCTGTCAACCATGCCCACCTGACCCTTCCTTCTCTGGCACACCTCTTACTACTTTTAACCCAGTCTCACAAGAAGAAATTCTCAACACAATCAGATCCATGTCGTTCAAAACCTGCGAACTGGATCCTCTTCCAGGTTCTCTCTACGCCGACTGTCTCCCTACTCTCCTCCCATTCATCACTGACATCATCAACACTTCTCTTCAAACTGGAACTGTCCCTGATTCTTTCAAGTCTGCTATTGTTCACCCTCTCCTCAAGAAACACAATTTAGATCCAAATGAACTGAAAAATTACCGGCCTATCTCTAATCTCTCTTTCTTGTCAAAACTCCTTGAAAAAGTCGTCCTCAACCAGCTGAACTCTCACCTGTCTGCCAACAATCTCCTCAATCCTTTCCAGTCAGCCTACCGCCAGTGCCATAGCACTGAAACTGCCCTACTACACATTCTCAACAATCTCCTCCTTGCAACTGATACTGGCAAAGTCTCTCTCCTCACACTCCTTGATCTGTCTGCAGCCTTTGATACCATTGATCATGGTATTCTCCTTTCTAGACTTCATCATACTTTTGGCATCTCTGACATTGCTCTGTCTTGGTTCACTTCATACCTATCCAACAGAAAACAAACCGTTCTCATCAATGGCACTTACTCTCAACCTGCATACCTGACCTGTGGTGTTCCACAAGGATCTGTCCTTGGCCCTGTTCTTTTCACTCTTTACACCTCCCCCCTGTCCACCATCATCAACTCCCATTCTATAAAACACCACTTCTATGCTGATGACACCCAACTTCAAGACAGTGACTCACCTGATAATATACAGCGCCTGTTGACTCGCACCACTGAGTGTTACTCGGACATTAAGAACTGGATGACACACAATAGACTTCAGCTTAATGACGACAAAACAGAAGCTATCCTCATTGGCACCCGTCAGAAACTTTCTCAGCTGCCTCCTCTTTCTCTCCCATTATGTAACACATCAGTCCCAATTTCTGATTCAGCTAAAAACCTTGGTGTCTGCATTGACTCTACCCTCTCCATGAACAACTTTGTTTCTCAAACTGCCAGATCCTGCTACTATCATCTCCATCGTATAAGGCTGATCAGGAAGTATCTCTCTGTCGAAACAACTGCAAAACTCGTTCTCTCCTTCATAATGTCTCGCATTGACTATTGCAATTCACTCCTGTCTGGTCTTCCTGCCTCCACCATTCACATCCTACAGCGCATTCAAAACAATGCTGTACGCCTTGTACTCAAAAAGAAAAAAGCTGACCACATATCTCCTCTCCTGGCACAACTTCACTGGCTCCCTGTATCAAAGCGCATACAGTACAAACTAGACACCATGTGCTACAAAAGCCTCAATAACGCAGCCCCCGATTACCTGTCAAGCCTACTTGAGATTACTCCCTCACGCCCCCCTCCGCCTGCCCCCGATCCCCCTACTTTTCGCTTTCCAGCACTAAGCTCAATCCCAGGGTCCCGGGCCCTTCTCTTTTTGGGGTCCACTTCCTGGAACAAACTTCCTCTCTCAGTCCGTCAGAACCACTTTTGTCCCCTTAAAGTCCGCTCCAAAACTCACCTTTTTCCTCTGAAAAAAATCCTAACCTCACTCAACCCCCCCCCCCCCTCCTCTCAGCCTGTCCCCGCTCGGAGGGAATCACAGGGTTATAATATATAATTGTAATGCATCTCTCTAAAATTTTCCTTGGTTTTATTCTTGCTTTTTATTGCTTTTATTCTTTCCCCCCCATTTATAGCCATGCGGGGTGTGTTGGGGGTGTGTGTGTGTTGTGTGTGGTGTTTTTGTGTGTGTGTGTGTGTTGTGGTGTGTGCTGCTGCGGGTGCGTGCTTGCGTGTGTGTCTGCTTCAGCGCTTAGTTTTGATTTTATCAAGATTTTGCGCTATATAAAAAGAAATTTATTATTATTTTTTTAAAATTATATCCAATACAATGTTATTTTAACCAGAAAAGAGACAGATTTTGATGATAGGAAGGTTTTGAAAATGGCTTTATTATTGTGTGTATGCGAGAGTCTACGCGCGCGTGCACGTGTGTGTGTGTGTGTGGTTGTGTGTGTGTGTGTGTGTGTGTGGTGTGTGTGTGGTGTGTGTGTGTGTGTGTGTGTGTGTGTGTGTGTGTGTGTCTAGTCATCTCTACGTTTGCATTTTTCAATACTTTGTTCAGGGCATTTTTGGATGAACATCCATCGCTATCTTTCCTGGGTCTGTTGTACAATGAAGCCAGTGACTATCCCATGTTTGACGTGAAGTCCCCACAGTACAGACCTGGCATTAAGGTGAGTGAGTGATAATGAATGAATTTTGTTTTCTATTTCTTTTTATTCATTTTTTAATAAGTTATATAAGACAAACGATGTGATCTAAACAAACTCATTTGTTAAAGTTCAAAACACATACCAACTGTCACATCCTCAACAAAGGATCTGTATGTGTCAAACGTTTGCAGGTGGCAGGCACCAGCAATCTGGACCAGATGGCTCTGGCACTGAGGCGTTTACAAGTCACGTTACATCTATATATCAGACTTACTCGACGTGTTTCCCCCCACTATGACAACGAACAATGATGGCATCATCAAGGTATGTAACAACAGTTACTATGAAAATCAAGGTTACATCCATGGACCTGTATAAATATCCCACTTGACCATCGTTAAACTACATGTATTATGTGAGAGTTAATTGTACTAATAGACCTGTATAAATGTACTGCTTGACTACCTTTAAGCTACATGTATATTAGAGTTAACTGTAATAACAGATCTGTATAAATATCCCACCTGACCACTTTTAAGCTACGGATATGTGGCTCATTCTCAGAAAAGGTGTACCAGAAGTGGGACATACACAGACATAAATAAAAGTGCTTCAAATCTGAAATACTTGACAGTTTTGTAAAGTATAGTATGCACACTCTGCAATTAAGCCAAAAATAGTTCTTTGTCAGACATTTTGTATGTAGGGGGTCAAATGCAGCAAGATGTACTACATTACTTGCGTAACCGGAAACCAAACAGCATCCAATATGATCAATAAATTCACTCTAAATAAGATTTCCATAGATTTATTGAGCTCAGTATCATGTCATATAACAAACAAACAGAAATAGTTCCCTTTCATATGTGAATAAATGAATAAATGTAGAGACAAACAACAGCTATCAGACGCTTTTGAACATTTACGTTGCAGAAAAAAACTGTAGAAAACCAAACTTATTGCTCACTTTACTTGACTTTTAGATCAGACAATATTGTTTTCAGTAGAAAATCTGATCTCCAATCCTTTAAATGTGACTGGAGCTGGATTCATCATCATCATCAGGTGCCTTGCCGCATGGCGTTGGCGACTATGACTTCCATCTGTCTCTATCACTTTTTGCCTCAAGCATCTCTTCCACCCTCCTTGTCCTCAGCCACTCTGCAAGTCCATCTAGTATCTTCTCCCTGGGTCTACCTGGTGCTCTCTTTCCCTCCAGCTTTCCCATTGTGACCAGGTGCTCCAATACCCTTTCCTCTTAAAATGGGCTATAAATGTTGCCTGTCTTTTCCTAATCTTCCTTATGAATGATTTTCTTGTGTCTGCCTCCATCAGGACTGTCTCGTTTGTTTTCTTTGCTGTCCATGAAACTCTCAACATTCTTCTTAGAAACCACATCTCAGCTGCCTCAATCTTGTTCTGGATTTGCTGGATTAGTCTAAAATCATTACTTTTGTAACACGGAAACCAAACAGGCTGAAGAACATAGTTCTCTGTTTCAAGTACCACATGAATACACAGGCATGCCTATCACTTGTTTAAGCTGCTCATTCGATACAGCACATTTGTCCTTTGTGTAAAGATGATATAAAGATGAACTCAAAATTCTTATCTTCAAGATAAAAAAAGACTAGAGAGTAGTTCTGTATCAATAGATCTCGGTTACACACACACGCAGGGAGGCTGTTCAAGTCACCGTCTAAAAGAAAACACAATGCCCCCAGAAGTCAACAGGGCTGGAGAATCCACTTTCTCCAGCACTTAATGTGAAGAAACCCAACTATCCAGAGTCTGACCAACATAGCCTACATGTCAGTTGACCCCGATTTCAGTTCAAGGTATCAAACTTTTATATCAGTGACAGTCTCATTATTTTGTACCACACTTACTATCCTGGTCACTTTGGCATCCCTTGCGGGCATAATAGCACACAATTGGGTGGACTATGAGGTGCTTATGGTACCAATGAGCTGCCTGAATTTCTTCCTGAAAAAGGCGGGCGAAATTTTCTGCAAATTCGAAGACCATGCAGACAGTCGTGCGAGGAAATGGTTGTTTTCTTCAGCTTATCAAGCTGGCTGTCAGCCAATGAGCATGAAATAAGTGCTGTGCCAGGAAAGCCATGTCCATCTTCAGATGGGACACTAGATCCTTCATGGTGCCTTCCTTCCTCACCAGCCTCTTGCAACTTGCCTGTAAAATAGCACTTCATTCAGAATCAGGATGCCCCCCTCGCACAATTATATACATGTACATTCTGACAAGGACAGACACAAAGTACAATCAGTAAAAACATTCTGATTCATGGATAATGGATAATTCCTACAATACAATAAGTTTAAGAGGCTCTCGATTAACCTACTTTGACGTTAAAGAATAGAAAAAGAATTAATAAACAAGGCATGGTGATCATGTTTCAAGTTTCAAATTTCTGTCCAAAACAATTCACAAAGTTAAAATATATCTGATAGCATAGTCATATGATAGTGTGTTCTCAGCATCATAAAAGTTTTCCCTCACTGGCCCTATAGTTTCCTTGTTATGATATCAATATTTTTTTACATGAAAGAACGTTCCATTTCATTAATAAAAACAGGACAGTTATTATCGTTCAAACTTATGACATGTCAACCCCAAAACAACACTACTGTAGATGAATTATACATCATAGTGCACTATCAGCAACACAAGCTTAACTTTTTATATTACCTACTAAGTGTTTCACATGGAAGCAAACAATAAAGTTTCCTGGTTACAATGATTTTTTTTTCTCATTTTTAATGCCGATATTGTTTTGCTCATAATGTTATCAGTTTCCATTTCAAACAAAAATAATCAGAAACGATTAATTACGTTTTTAATGAAATTTTGTATTTCTAATTACTTTTAAATAATAATGCCAATTAAAGCACGGGCTCCAGGGAATTTAAATCACATCCTTACTGAACAGACATGGATGAACAGATTCATTTTGTCATGTTATAGCAAAACGTTTTTCATATGATTGTTACCAATGCTGTGCCATGTCCCAAATCAGACCTACATTTTATTCCCACATTGCTGCATTTTCACAAAATTACAGCACACACATCCACAGCTGCAGTTTGAAATTATATGTAATATTTCTCAAAATGAATAGCAACAAAAATCAACTGACTTATCAATTTCAACCCAGTAGTTTTTATGAAAATGTATTCTTAATAACATCACCCTTGGTGATACATGTTTTTTGAGAAGGACCCATATCAGAGTAATTGTAATGTCTCTTTAGTTTATGATTGTTGGAGCATACACTAACATTTGTTAATTGAAATCATGCTCAAAACTGCATTCGCTGGAAATGTTTGGTGACCAGAATGACTTTTCCTGTCTTCTGTCTGTCACTTATTGTAAAATGGTTTTCCCACGCCATTGTTTTGCCCACATTCGTATATCATTGTGGTTCATGTATGTTTCCTGTAAACAGACTGTGTCACACTTTTTGTTTTGTTTTGTGTTAGCTGATCAGGTAACTACTGTTTTTCATTTGGTAATAAAGCTATTTAAACAGGTAATCAAGGCAAAAATCGTTTACAATGTGCATTTGAATGGCGCAAATGTTATAATATACATGTATTTCACAACAATATATAAGCTAGAAGTAGCTGCCTGTCCATCAAGACTTTTGGATCAGTTCTCCTACATCATGCATCGTACAAGAAATTGATGTATAGGTTGACTGAATATCTAATGAATGTATATATGCACTGACTGACTGAATGAATGTCTAATGAATGCATAGATGGACTGACAGACTGACTGACTGAATATCTAATGAATGTATAGATGGACTGACTGACTGAATATCTAATCAAAGTAAAGATGGACTGACTGACAGACTGAATATCTAATCAAAGTATAGATAGACTGACTGACTGACTGACAGACTGAAAATCTAATCAATGTATAGATGGACAAACAGACTGACTGTTTAATCAATGTATAAATGGATTGACTGACTGACTAATCAAGTGAATGATTGCATGGCGATCTGATTGACGACTCATTTGAATGATTAACTGTTTGATTTCAGGCACTCTTAGACGTGATGCCATGCAGGAGGATTTTTAAAGGTTTAAGAATTTACGAGACAGTTGGTTGTCTGAGGTTTCTGAGGCAACTTTTGACGAAAAAACTGTGTTTCTCACATTCAGCCTGACACTATCAGGCAGCTTCTTTGGGCTTGTCATCTGGTGCGGAAACAGTTTGAGCCAGTGCCTCCACAGCACGCAACAGAGAAACCGGTCATGTAAGTTATGTGCAGAGAGAGAGAGAGAGGGAGAGACAGAGAGAGACAGACAGACAGACAGACAGAGACACAGAGAGAGACAGAGAGAGAGGCAGAAAGACAGAGAGTGAGAGACAGACAGACAGACAGACTGAGAGATAGAGAGACAGACAGACAGAGAGGTAGAGAGACAGAGAGGTAGACAGAAGAGAGACAGACAGAGAGAGGGGGAGGGAGGGAGAGGATAACTACTACAGGATTTAAACAAACAGGTTTGTGTTCATCTGACCCAAGCCCTGTGGAAAACTGCTGCAACACTATAAATATGTGATTAATACAGTACATGTAAGAAGCAAGTAGTTTTGATATTATTGAAATCATTACACACACGCACTCACACACACATACACACGCAAACACACACGCACACTCACACACACACCACACCATACAACACACACACACACACAACACACACACACAAAACACACACACACACACCACACACCACACACACACACACACAAACACACACACATGACTACTTGTGGTTCACACTCTCAACCTACCCCAGTCTTTCATGAGGCAAAGCCAGGTCCATGCATAATGAGTTAAGGAAACCAGATAATGTGAATGATGGAAAGAAATCTTTATCATTACATACATGTCAACCACTATTTGAGTCACACCATAGTAACCACATTTTCATACCATAGCAGCAGACAAAAATCCACAGAAGAGAAGAAAACAATTTATTGATGTACTTAACATAATATATTCTCGGAGGAGGTCTGGCTCCCAACCTGTGGCACGCAGGCCCACTAGCGTGTGGACATGCCCAGGTGCCCACTAACCAGACCCCCAGCTATGGGGTGAAACCAAAGCTAAGGGAGTAAACCCTGACAGAAAAAAAAACACCACTCGGGAGAGACTAACGCCAAGGGACTAAACCTTGACAGAAAATCACCCCTACTGCCTTGTAGGAGTCGTGGGAACGACAAAGGCTAGTGAAGAGTCTGTACAAAAACCGATAGCAGGCAATGGGAAAACACCATTGTATACTCATAAGACTGTCATGGCCAGCCAAAATACGAAAAAGGAGGAGAACGACGTAAATAGGGGCTCCTGTGGAGCACCTTTGTCTGGTAGGGACCACCATGCTGCGCAGGTGACACCCGACCGTCAGCAAGCTACTGTGATCAAATTGAAAATGTATCAAAATTGCCACGTGGAATGTAAGGACATTGCTGCAAGGAAGAAAATTGGAAAATGTCAAGATTGAGATGGAAAGGCTTAATATCAATGTTTTAGGACTAGAGGAAATGAGATGGAAGGAGGTAGGCATGAGAACACCAGGCAAGCATACATAATACATTCGAGTGGAAACACACATGAAAGAAGAGTAGGCGTCATAATGGAAAGGGACAAATCAAAATCTGTCAAGGAATACTGGGCTTTGTCAGACTGAAGTTTGCTAGTTAAGTTGGATGGCAAGCCATTTGCTATCAACATCATCCAAGTGTATACATCAACATCCACAAGTACTCAAGAAGAAACTAACAACTTCTATGAAGTATATTAGACGGCCAAGAATCAATGCAAATCACAGAATATTACGGTAATAATGTGAGATTTTAATACTAAAGTGGGATAGGAGAGGGTGGATGACATATTTGGACCTCATGGCCTGGGCACAAAAAAATGGAAGGGGAGAGATACTTGTTGAATGTGCACAGATACATGAATTCGTAGTAGGAGACACCAGGTTTGGGCAGCCTAACAGAAAACAATGGCTATGGATGAGTCCAGGAGATAGCACAAAAATTCAACTTAATTACATCCTGACATGTAAAAGATTTAGAAATTCTTTACTGATAGCAAAAACATTACCAGGCACATACTGCAACATGACCACAATCCAGTAATACAAAAAAGAAAAAGAAAAAAGACCACAAGTTACATTAAAAAACTTAATTTTGGACTCATAAAGAGAAGTAGCGACCCATGAAAAATTTAGCAGACATGTTCAAACAAATTTAGTACTCTAAAAGAATTTGGTGACAGTGAGGAATAATGGACAAAGTTGACAAACTCGATCACTGAAGCTTGTGAAGAAATCTCTAGTTTTGACAGAAAAGCAAAACACAACTGCATTTCAAAAGAATTATAGGCTTGATGGAAGAACAGAGGAAACCAAAGGGAAAAGGAAGAATACAAAAAGATAAACAAGAAAATCGGGAATAGGTGCAATGAAGCTAAGGAAACTAGGCTGGAAACAAAGTGTAAAGAAATAGAAGACCAACACAAAACACATCCTCATGTTATGTAAAGAAACATCGAAGAAATTACACACAGGGAAAAGACTTGCACATCAACAGGTTGCTTAAAATTAAAATAAAAAATAAAAAATATTAGATAGATTAAAGACCTTTTCAACGATGACAGAAACGAACACATTAGAAGAAAGAACGTTGAAGGACTACCTATAATGAAAGATAAGTTAGAGCAGCATTGAAAAAGATGAAACTTGGAAAAGCCCCAGTATCAGACAATATTACTACACAAATGTTGAGGCCATAGACGAATTTGCTATTAAAAACATAACAGTCCTAAATGAAATTTCTGACACCGGAAAAATCCCCAAAGATATGTCCAAATCAATTTTCATTGCGTTTCCAAAGAAATCGGGGTCTACAGAATACAAACTCCATCGTACAATCAGCTTGATGAGTCATATAACAAAAATCCTATTAAGAATAATAATGATGAGGACAAAAGAAAAGTAGCAGAACAGCGTGGATTTGTTGAAGGGAAAGGAGTTATTAATGCCATGTACAGTCCAAGATCTACCATAAAGAGTTCAGTTGAGTTGAAGAAGGATTTATATTTATGTTTTGTTGAAGAATTGATTAACTAACTAGAAAAGCTCAATATTGATGTAAAAGATAAAAAAAATAATAAATATGTATTGGGAACAAGCAACAGCAATGAGAATAGAAAACGATTTAAGCTCTTTCCAAAATATCAAAAGAGGTATTAGGCAGGGTTGTGTTCTGTCACCAGATTTGTTTTCACTTCACAGCGAAATCATCATGAGAAACTTAGAAGAATGCTATGGGATATAGGTTGGAGGAAAAACGATTAACAACATTCGTTACGCAGATGACACCATGCTAATTGTAGAAAACGAAAGGATCTACAACATTTTGTGAATATAATAGAAATAGAAAGCAAAAATAAAGGGCTGGAGTTAAATAGCAAGAAGACAGAAGTCATGGCAATCAGTAAAAAACAAGAAATCCCCTCATGCAACCCCCTCCCCCCAACCCCCCCCCCAAAAAAAAAAAAAAAAAAAACAGCAAATGGCATAACATTGAGACAGGTTGATAAGTTTAAATATCTGGGAATGGTCATCTCACCAGACGGCAGATGCACATCAGAAATAGCCAGCAGAACTGGCCAAGCCAGAACAGCATTCAAGAAGATGAAAAGCGTTCGTAACAACAAATGCCTATCAATTAACATCAGGAAGAGAGTTCTTGAGTGCTAATGTAGAGCTTATACTGTTATACGGTTGTGAGGCTTAGACAGTCAACACACAAAGTCAGAACAAAATTGAGGCAACTGAAATGTAGTTTCTAAGAAGAATGTTGAGAGTTCCATGGACAGGAAAGAAAACAAAAGAGTCTTGAAGGAGGCAGACCCAAGAAGACCATTAATTAAAAAGAAATATTAGAAAAAGACAAGCAATATCTATTGGCCATTTTATGAGACAAGAGAAATTAGAGCACCTGGTCACAGCAAGAAAGCTGGAGAAAAAGAACAACAGGTAGACCCAGGGAGCAAATATTGGACGGAATTACAGGGTGGCTAAGGAGAGAGAGGGTGGGAGATGTACTTGCAGCAACACGGGATGGATTCATGTGGAGAGCCATGATCGCCAAAGCCACGTGGCAGGACACATGATGATGATGATGATGATGATGATAATGATAATATATTCTCCATGGTACACTATCTGTATGAAAAGAATTATATACAGGGTGAGGCAGTGGGCAAAAAGGCTGGCCTAAACATCAATGCCAAGAAAACAAAAGTGCTAAATATCAAAGGCAAAGACACTGAAAACAATCACAACTTAATCAATAAAGTTGCCTCAGAAAATGTTAAGGATTTCAAATATCTCGGTTCTGTAAAACCTAATGATGGAACATGCTCCAAGACATCAAAATATAAACTGGAATAGCAAAGCAGGAAATGGTCTGGCTCAACATTACCTGGAAAGACAGAGGCATAGCAAATGGCCAAAAAATTATACTTTTAAGATTTTTGATCCAGACAATCATGATTTATGGCTGCGAAGCTTGGACTCTCAGAAAAGCTGATTGCAGAAGAATTGAGGCAGCAGAGATATGGCTTGATTAGAGACTACTAGTGTCAAATGGACAGATAGAAGAATTTATGGAAGTGTTCTGGAAGAACTTGATACCATCAGAAAACTACCTGTTGACATAAAGATTAAAATACATTGGCCATGTGTCACGTAGCAAGAAAGAAGACCTCATGGAAACCATTGATCAAGGAAAGACATAGGCAAAAAAGGAAGAAAGGCAGACTTCCAATGTTGTACATGGAGAACATAACAAACATCAGTGGCCTAAATATTCAAGAAGTTGGCCACAAAAATCGAGACAGAGTGACTTGGAGAGGGGTGGTGGTGTCAAAGAGTGCAGCCGCCAGCACTGAACCTGGTGACGCTGACAGGTGAGACACAATCTGTCCTTTTCTATCATGGCCACAGACAGTCAAGCCAAACACATAGTTTATTGATGTTCTCTGTTATACTCCAAGGTACACTATCTGTCCTTTTCTGTCATGGCCACAGACAGTCAAGCCAAACACACAGTTTATTGATGTTCTCTGTTATACTCCATGGTACACTATCTGTCCTTTTCTGTCATGGCCACAGTGTCTGCCATGTTGTGACATCATGAGTCACTGACGTAGTTTTCTGATTTTTCGTACATTAAGTCTGTATGTTGTAGTACTTTGAAAACTATACTACTACTACCTTACTACTACTATTACTACTACTAGTGCTACTACTACTATTACCACTACTACTTTACTGGCCACAACTATTATTTATGCTCACGTATTTGTGTCTATCCAGTCAGGATAAAGTTATCAATGAATTGACAGAAAAGTTGATGATAACGATGACGATGTGATGATAATGAATATTATGACGATAACTTGAAATACCATCCAATACAAATGTTCATATTTCTCTTTTTCAGTGACAATCTTTTAGACAGTATCGTACATTGCTGTCAGGACCTGTGAACTGACTGATGGTAAGTAACAACATAAAGCAGTCACCACCATGTATGACGTTTTGCTCTGTGTAGAACGTATCACTCTCAATAGGAATTAGTACCAAATGTGTTGCTTCTGGCTGTCAGCTCTGTGTGTATGTACAGTGTGCGTGCGTATGTGCATGCACATTGTGTGTGTGTGTTGTGTGGCGCGCATGTGGCATGTGTATTCGTGTGAGGGAGAGTGGTCTTCACTCTTTCTTTGTCCTTGCTAATGAGAGAGAGAGGAGGTAGTGAGGGAGGCAGGGAGAGAGAGAGAGAGAGAAGACACACACACACACAGAGACACACAGAGACAGAGAGAATTCAGTCTTCCTTTTTCCTGCTTAATGACTCATGGATTTGTTTTCAACGATAATAAAAGTCATTTTTCAAGCTTATCATATCTATCCATGTTGTATCCATCAGTTTATCTAGTGAAAGAAAAGACAGTGATTTTATTCAATCAAACATGAAAACAGTAACTAAACTCTTTCATACAAACATTTTTTTTATCAATTCAGTATATATTTATCTATTCATCAAGTGAAAGACAAGACAAGGGTTTTGTTTATTCAAACAGGAAAACATTCTAAATCTATTTATTTCATTCTGGTCAGTAACTGTCTGGTTCAGCTGATAACACACAAAGATATTGTGAATTACATTGTTTTACTTAGAGTTTTAATAATGTATGATTTGTTTTTATTGTACACAGACAACTGTCCATTGACTGAGTGAACCTACAGAGTTTTAATAATGCGTCATTATTTTGTTTTCATTCTACAGAGACAACACTCCCTTGACACCAATGCTGATTACTGTTGGAGTCTACTCATCATCACAAAACTTGATCAGGTTGTGCTCAGGATCAAGTTTTCCAACAACTGCTGATGGAATTCATTATGTATGGGTGTTATGTGATATGTACAAGTAACTTTTGAGATATGACATTTGCATTCTTCATTTCTCATTTTTTCCTACTTACATAAATGCGCGCGCGCGCGCGCGCGTGTGTCTGTATTGTGTGTGTGTGTGTGTGTGTGTGTGTGTGTGTGTGTGTGTGTGTGTGTGTGTGTGTGTGTGTGTGTGTGTGTGTGTGTGTGTGTGGCACATAACAAATCACAAGAGATTGCTTTCTTTTTTTCCTATAAGATACATTGAAGAATATTTGCGAACAACCCGTTTTAAACGACTTGCACAGCAGTTTCGGAAATTGTGGCTGTGTAAATTTGGGCAAAAGACTAATTAAGTAATTTTCAATTTTGAAAAACAAAATTGAGTAAGACACACCTCAAATCTAGACAATTGTTTTTCTTGAAATGTTTTGGTGTAGTTTTGAGGAATGTAACACAAAACTACAGCACAAAGCATTTGAAAGCTGGACTATTGTATAGAAATGAAACTAAGAACTCAACAGGGAAATAAGAGTATTGTATTATTTTAAGTCTGAGGAATTCATTTTTATCTTCCTTACAGGAAAATTTGACTCAAAACACCTGTACCAGTTTTGTAAAAAAAAATTTTTATATATGTCATTGTCATCTCGTTTATGTCGTCATCATTGGCATCAATATCATCTTCACTTTATCTTCCATTTAATGTAAGGACAGAGCTATTTCCTGACAAGGATTAAGCTCTGTGTTCTGGATGTGGTGCACACTACATACATCCTCTTTTCTATCTATTCTCTTGTTTCTATTTTCAGTCCTTGTGGCATGTACTTTAAGCCAACTGGTGCATTGGTTGTAAGTTTTCCCCAGTCTGATCAAACACTTATCAGTTTTGCCATGTACCTGACATCAGGCGTAAACTCCATTCCAATGAAAACTCCATTCCATAAGGTTGTGTCTGAGACATTTAGCTCAGTAATAGGTGCCTGCATTTTGTTTGTACTGATTGTAATTACAGTGTTGCTTTAAAGTAGCTTGGTGTGTTTTTATTTTATTTTTTACTCTTTGGTCGATATTATGTGTGTTTTTCAACCTAAAAAGTTTACTTTTCAACCAGTTTTGTCTTTCTGTCATGCTGTCAGCCTTAAGATGGTCTCTGTGGTCAAACAATGAACAGAATGTATTGTTTGTTCCACAGTTTGTCGTTATGCAGTCATTGACTTGATATGTTTCCTGGATTACTTTGCCCTGACCCCAAGGTTGTGAGATTGTTAACACTGGGATGGACATTCCCCTTGGGGATGTCGGGGCGCTCTTTCAGTGCAAATAGTATCCCCACTTTCTGGAAATTCTGAGCTAGAAATTTCGTCTTTCTTTTCTGTCACTTTCTGTTTCTTCCTTGCTTTTTTGCTTTCTATCATTTTTTATATTATTTTCTGCCTAACTAGTCCAGTCAGTTCTATGTGTTCTACAAAACTCTACGTACTTTCTTTCTGTTAGGAATGATGATTGGGTACATGCATGAAGTAAGGTGTTGTGCATGCTTTTGAGATGGTTAAAGGCCTTGTATAGCTCTGTGTGGTCAGCTAGTTTTTTTTTAACAACAATGACAATGAAAGTAGGTGGGCATTAGTTGACCAATATGCGGTGTTCTGCACAGTGTTTTTATGTGTACTGTCATACGTTTTCTGATGTTATATAGTGACACTGGCTCTCTCTCTCTCTCTCTCTCTCTCTCTCTCTCCTCTCTCTCTCCTCTCTCTGTGGGTGGGTGGGAGGGTGGGTGGGTATGTGTGTGATCTCTATATGATGGATAAAGAAGAATCAGATGCATTTTTTTTTATTCTAATTACTCCTCTTGATTAAAGAGTGGTGCTGAAGTTCTGTACTGTTTTGACTACTGTTGGTTGTTTGGTACATGTACTGCTGTAGAACAACAATGATTAACCCTGTATTATTCATTTGGCATACCTGAATCTTTGTATGTAGTATATGTATTAAATAAAAAGAGAAAAAAATGGAATTGCATATCTTTCATATCTGTGCGTGTATGTGCGTGTGTGTGGTGTGTGTGTGTGTGTGTGTGTGTGTGTGTGTGTGTGTGTTGTGTGTGTGTGTGTGTGTGTGTGTGTGTGTGTGTGTGTGTATGTGTGTGTGTGTGTGTGTGTGTGTGAAACAGAATGACTTTGTTGAATTTGTTTCCAATACATATGATTACATTCAAGCTAAAGTAACCAGATTGTATATGAATGTTTAAAACGACGTGGCTCATAAAAATGTATATTCTTCATCGACAATCTGCAAGAAAACAGGTCAGCATTACTTTCTGTCTTTGTTTTGCTTTATCTTTTCCTGGTGTCCATAATTCCTTTAATGGTTTCTATGACAATAAAAACAGTGAGTGTGACAGGTGCAGTAGTCAAGTGGGTAAGACGTTGGACTTCCAGTTGGAAGGTCTGGTTTTGATCCTGCCTGGGTACCTCCCATCTGGGGATAAAGTGTGGAGATTTTTTCTATCTCCCAGTTCAAGATAAGTGTAGACTTGTCAATACTTAACCCCCCTTTGCGTGTACACGCACACAGAATATTAAATAGGTATTGTAATTGTAATTTATGTTAGTGTCTGATGGCTTACAGAAACACAAAAATACACAGCATGGATGTCTACTAAAGATTGAGTATGCAGACTGTGCAGCAACATACTGCCTGTAAACTGTGAACAAAACAATGTGCAAAGATACATTTGTTTTAAAACAAAGCAGACGCTAATTGTTTAATGTGAATCAAAACAAGTGAATCACACACACGCGTGCACACAAACACACACTGTGACATGCACAACATTCACATACACACACAGAGTGAAATGCACGCATACACACACACATTGACACACATACACACACTGTGACACAATAAACACAGTGACACACAAATATACAAACACACACAAAGACACACACACTCCATATCACACATTTCTTCACTTACAGACACACACAAAGACACACAGAGACACATTTTGTATCACATATTTCTACACTTACAGACACACACATATACATACACACACACACACACGTACGCACACACTGTGACACACACATGCACACATATATTTACACACACACCACACATACACCACACACACACACACACACACACACACACACCACACACACAACACACACACACACAACACACAACACACACACACACACACACACACACACACACACACACACACACACACACACACACACACACACACAACAACACACACACACGAAATTGTGAACATCACAATCCTTAGTCACGGTAGACAATTTCATTGTTGGAGGAAAGCGTCTCAGTTGAACGTCAGTGGGAAAGTTAAGATGGTTTCCAGCTGTAGGTCACAGTGGTTTGTGTGAGTCACACTAACAAACACTAACAGTTTGACTATTTGTTTAAGTCTTCAGCTGAGACAAAGGCTGAAACCAGTTCACATGACATGAAGGAGTTTTTCACGAGCAGAAGACAAAGCAAACGAGTGTTGAGCATGTGACAACAAATCAGGCAAAACTTGACTGAGTTGATCTCTGATGCACATTAAAAGAGTAGCAAATAAGGCTAACCAGATGATAGGAATTATCAAAATTACATTTTTGTACATAAATAAACATACATTTTTAATGTTGTATAAGGCTTTTGTTAGACCACATTTAGAATACGCAAGTGTTGTTTGGAATTCGTATTTGATAAGACAGTCAAAAATGATTGAAAATGTACAAAGAAGGGCAACTAGGTTGCTTATAGAGTGTAAAAATATGAGTTATGAAGAAAGGCTTAAGTTTTTAAAACTTCATTCACTGAAAGGTAGGAGGGTTAGGGGGGATTTAATACAGGTATACAAAATAATGAATGGGATGGATAAGCTATCAGTTGAAACATTTTTTTCCTTTCCACAAGCTGGTATAACAAGGAATGCTGAAGGTAAAATATTTGTTAAACACAGATATACTAACACAAGAGCATTTTGTTTTTCTAACAGAATTGTTAAATTGTGGAATAAAATTCCTTTTGAAATTAAATTTACTAACAGCATTAACAAATTCAAATATTTCCTGGACGATGACGCAGAATTCAAAATTTTATTTAAAAAAATAGACTGAAGCAGATTTGCTCAAGTATGAATATTAAGGCATGCTTTTCAGACCCCGAAGAAGAAAGCGTAAAACAAAAAAGATAGGGCGTAAAAAGGCCAGAAGGCCTAGGCTATG
This sequence comes from Monoplex corrugatus, assembly GCA_030674185.1. NCBI lineage: Eukaryota > Metazoa > Mollusca > Gastropoda > Littorinimorpha > Ranellidae > Monoplex > Monoplex corrugatus. The sequence continues at coordinate 44,026 of JAPXFY010000374.1, read as the reverse complement.
AGCCAGCCCTCAGCTACTACTACTACTACTACTACTACTACTACTGATACTAGTGAGTAGATACGTGTATGCAAGAGAATGAATGTACTTATCCGCTCCACTTAAAACTATCAATAGATTGTTTGAATGATGATATTACCATTGACATATTGGCTGTAGTTTTCCTGAGATATTTCATGATCAGTTAGTTCAGCTGTAAGGGACTGTTGTTAGTTTATTGTCTATCGTATAAATTTCAGTGCTCTGTGTTTAATCTAGGTCTTGCATTTATCACATGTTATTCATGTACGTTATGTCAGGCAATAAGAGCTAACTATACATGTACTGGGCTTCACTGGAATACCTGTAGTGGTAATGTCCCTTGTGGTGTTCCTACCAAGTGAGTGACGTTGTTTGTGTCTAACTCTCCTGTCTGGGTTTTGTTTGTGTTGATGTAACAGGGTCGCTCCATGGTCCTATCCTACTTGAGAGAGGCGGGCTTGTAGTGTGAAATAGTTGGGTAGGGCTTGTAAGTAGCACCCTCTTCAAATTTGCCCCAGTCATTTTTGGGATGTGTATGTGTTCAACATTACGTGAGGTTTTTTGAACTAACATGGTATTATTGAACGTTTTTGTTTGTTTGTTTTTATTTCCACTTTCTACGCCATTTCAGTGACCACAATGTCTGGGACGATTGTTCACAACGCTATGGTGATGATGATAATGGGGATGGTAATTATGATGCCATAGAGTTCCACTGTGGATTGAGATTGTGTGACACATTATACTTTATGCCTCCTTTCATAGAATAACCAAACTTCATCAGCTCTATTCACTCTGAACAGCTCCATGCCCATTTTTCTTCTTGTACCCTTTGCTCTTCATATACTGGGAGTTCAAAATCCATCAATACAGATACAAGACATGCTTTCTGATCATTGCCCATTTTTTATCTTTTCTGAGAAATAATCTGCCCTTTGTCATGAAGCGTTTATGTAGCCTTTCCTCTTATATGATCCAGCTTAAAGCCCACATGTTCTGTGAATCTTTCTGTTTGAATTAATTTGGTTACACTGACCTTTTTCTGTCCTCAGCTGTTTTAATGCGTTCTTGTAGTGTGGATGTTATTTAGGGCGTGTCCATGTCAAAGGATAAAAATGATGAATGTGTGTTATATGTATAATTTCGTGTTTGTTTGTATTGTACAATAGTAAACGCATAGACCACTGTTAGGTGTGCCATAAATAATTATACTATTGATACCACTATTTTTTATGATTATAATGTATCATGGTATCAATCAGGCCTGAGAGAGAACAGGCAAGCCAAGTTAAGATAAGATCAGTCTTTATTTCCAAGAGTGATAGATAAACAGCACACATGCTTTTCTTCTTCATTCAGTCCTTATCTGACAAGGAACTAAACTGTCCTATGTAAATGATTAAGTATTGAAATATATCACTTGTGCATATTTTATTTCATACAAACAAATATTGACAAAAGATGGCAGAGTGACACAGGGGAGGGGAAGAGAGAGAGAGAGAGAGAGAGAGAGAGAGAGAGAGAGAGAGAGAGAGAGAGAGGAGAGAAAGAGAGAGAGAGAGAAAGAGAGAGAGAGGAGAGAGAGAGAGAGAGGAGAGAGAGAGAGATAAGAGAAGACAGAGGAGGACTACACGACAGACAACAGACACACACACCACACACACACACACACACACACACACACACACACACACACACACACACACACAGAGGAACCACGCACACTTTCCCACACAACATAAATGTACACATCACAATCACAAAATGTGAATAGTACAGGCAATCCATTTCGTTTCCTTTATATAACATTAAATGTACCCAACAACAACAGTATGTCAAGCAATATACAAGTTAATCATTGCGTCACACACATCTGTACAAACAACCAAAGTAAGTAAACAGTACATAATATCAGCACCACTCTTTACATCATCTAGAACACACATCACATACATCCACACACACGACACCACACACACACACACACACACACACACACACACACACACACACACACCACACAACACACACACACACACGCAAATACACACACACAGACTATCTCTTTCTCTCTTTCTCTCTCTCACCACACACAACACACACACACACACACACACAACACACACACCCCACCACACACACACAACACACACACACACACACACACACATTCATTTACTACATAACATCAGAAAACATATACAAGTATACATCCAAAACACTGCAAAGAACACTACATATTAGTCAACTAATGCCTACCCACTGTCATTGTCATTGTTGTTCAAAACCCAGCTGACTGCACAGATCCATATCAGGGCTATAACCATTTCAGAACGTACACAATACTTCAATATAAAAAATGGAAAAGAAAATTGACTACACATATCACTGCACTCGCGCTGTTTAACATCAGTCAGTTTTCAGGTTCTCGCAGATCTGCATAATTCGTTGTGCTTTCTCCAGACTGAAAAAGAGAAATGTGACAATTCTTATGGATGGCATATTTAGTTAGTCATCATCATCGTCACCCGTCACCGTCATCGTCATCGTCATCGTCATCATCATCATTGTCGTCGTTGTCATCGTCGTCGTTGTCGTAATCATCGTCATCACCCCCCCCCCCCCCCCCCGTCATTTCATGTCTTTTTCCTGACTGGAATTGACACTATGTGTGAGCATGAATAATAGTTGTGACCAGTAGTAGTAGTGGTTGTAAAAGTAATAGTAGTGGCAGTAGTAGTAATAGTAGTAGTTGTTGTTGTTGTAGTAGTAGTAATGATTGTAGTAGTATTGGGAGCATTAATAGTTATAATAGTAGTACTAGCAGTAGCATAGTAATACAACAGCAACAGTAGTAGTAGTAGTAAGAGCAGTAGTAGTAGTAGTAGTTGTAGTAGTAGTAATGGTTGTAGTAGTATTGGTAGCATTAATAGTTGTAATAGTAGTAGTAGCAGCAGCATAGAAATACAACAGCAGTGGTAGTAGTAGTAGTAACAGCAGCAGTAGTAGTAGTAGTGACAGCAGTAGCAGTAGTAGTAGTAGTTGTGACAGCTGTAGAAGTAATGATTGCGCGCAACAGTTTTATTGAATGGTGATTGTGTGCACATTAATGTTATTCATACATATCAGTAGTAGTACTCGATGAGACAGTTACAGTAACAATAGTAAACGGTTTTCAGTTTCAGTCTCCATGCTCGGAACGAATTCCATATGTACTAACGTCACAGGTGTATTGTGACCGTGGCACATGCCTTAAGCCTGCACATAAACCCATGAGCTGGCCAGGTCCTGAGACCCTACCTAGAGTATGTTTTACCTAGTCTATATTTTGTACTGGTATTTTATCAGCCTACCACTGGAATAATCTTGGTTACATGTAAAAGTATAGTAGACATAGTAGTGGTAGTAGTGGCAGTAGAAGTAGTAGTGGTAGTACTTGTACTAGTAGTAGTGCGAGTACTACTAGTAGTAGTAAGTAGTAGCAGTCATACTAATAGTCACAGTACTACTGTCAATAATAGTTGTAGTAGTAGTTGTAGTAGTAGTGATAGTAGTAGTAGTAGTAGTAAAAGTGTAGTAGTAATAGTGGCAGTAGTAGTCGTAGTAGTAGTAGCAGTAACTACATAGTAATAGTGACAACAATAAAACTGGTATTAATGTAATAACATACACATCAAACTGTACAGTCTGCTCATAATTTCTTCTTTTTTTTCTTTCATTACTTTCCAAGTACCACAGTATGCAAACGAAACACAAATATCACAAAACTGCGTCGAAAATATGTTTACAGCATATCCGTACAGTATACAGTGACTCATGATGTCACAACATGACAGACCCTGTGGCCATGATAGAAAAGGACAGATAGTGTACCATGGAGTATAACAGAGAACATCAATAAACTGTGTGTTTGGCTTGACTGTCTGTGGCCATGATAGAAAAGGACAGATAGTGTACCATGGAGTATAACAGAGAACATCAATAAACTGTGTGTTTGGCTTGACTGTCTGTGGCCATGATAGAAAAGGACAGATAGTGTACCATGGAGTATAACAGAGAACGTCAATAAACTGTGTTTGGCTTGGCTGTCTGTGGCCATGATAGAAAAGGACAGATAGTGTACCATGGAGTATAACAGAGAACGTCAATAAACTGTGTGTTTGGCTTGACTGTCTGTGGCCATGATAGAAAAAGACAGACAGTATACCATGGCGAATAAAGGACATCAATAAACTGTTTTCATCTTTACTATGGATTTTCGTCAGTTGCAATGGTATGGAAAGTTGGTTATTATGGTGTGACTCAAATAGTGATTGACGTACTATGTACGTAATGATAATAATTCCTTCCTTGACAGTGAACCACAAGAAGTCAGATGTTTGTGTGTGTGTGTGTGTGTGTGTGTGTGTGTGTGTGTGTGTGGTGTGTGTGTGTGTGTGTGTGTGTGTGTGTTGTGTGTGTGTGTGTGTGTGTGTGTGTGTGTGTGTGTGTGTGTGTGTGTGTTGTGTGTGTGTGTGTATGTGATCTGTTTAAGCAACCAGTTGATGTCCATGTCTTTTTCCTGTGTGTAATTTCTTCGATGCTTCTTTACATAACTTGAGGAGGTGTTTTGTGTTGGTCTTCTATTTCTTTACACTTTGTTTCCACCCAAGTTTCCTGAACTTCATTGCACATATTCCCAATTTCCTTGTTTATCTTTTTGTATTCTTCTTCTTTTCCTTTTGCCTTCCTCTGTTCTTCCATCAAGCCTATAATTCTTTTGAAATCCAGTTCTTTTTTGTTTTTCTTTCAAAACTAGAGATTTCTTCACAAGCTTCAGTGATCGAGTTTTTCAACTTTGTCCATTGTTCCTCACTGTCACCAAGATCTTCTACAGCACTGCATTTGTTTTGAACATTTATGCTAAATTTTTCATGGGTCGCTACATCTCTTAAAGAGTCCAACATTTAGTTTGATGTTACTTTTGATCTGGGTTTTTTTTTCTTTATTTAAGGTTCAGCCTAAATCTTCCCTTTACTGGATTGTGGTCACTGTTGCAGTCTGCGCCTGGTAATGGTTTTGCTATCAGTAAACAATTTCTAATTCTTACATATCAGGATGTATATACGAGGGTGAGTCAAAAAGGCATGCCTCTTTTTTTAGCACAGGAACAATTACCTACACAGGGACATGTATCATACATCAAAATGAAGCTGGTCCTCTGGGGATTACATCCCTACTTCTCAACATAGTCACCGTTTCTCTCAATAGCAATGTTTCACCTTCGAATGAGGGCATGTATCCCTGCCTCGTAAAATTCTGTTGACTGTGCTTGGAGTCACGTCTTCACTGCAGTTTTCACTTCCTCGTCACTGGCGTCAGTCATGTTTGCCTCTCAAACCCTCTTTCGTGTCGCCGAAGAGATGATAGTCAGAAGTCGTTAAGTCTGATGAGTATGGAGGATGCGGTAAAGTTGTCCACCCAAATGAGGCGATTGTCTCCCTTGTCCTGATGCTTGTGTGTTGAGCATTGTCATGCAGAAGAAAGACATTATCAATTTGCAAGTTGGGTCTCACTCGTTGGATTCTTCCTTTGAGCCTCGTTATGGTCTTAATGTATGCCTCAGAGTCTATTGTTTCTCCTCTTGGCAAGAAATCAACCAGAATGACACCTTGAGCATCCCAAAAGACAGTCGCCATGATTTTTCCAGCTGACTTTTCTGTCTTGAACTTTTTCGGTTTTGGTGACGTAGGGTGGCGCCATTCCATTGACTGCTTCTTTGATTACGGTTCATAATGGTGAATCCATGTTTCATCACCTGTAACGAGCCTTCCAAAGAAGGTGTTGTCTCTTTGACTTTGTTCAAGAAGGTCAGCGAAGGCGTTGACCCTGTCAGTCTTGCGTTTGGTAGTCAGCTCCCTCGGTAAGCAACAGGCACACACTTTTGAAAACCCAAGTGATTCAACAATGTTATGAGCACTTCCATGGCTAACTTCAGAGCATCTGCTTTTGCTTTATTGGCAGGATTCACAGAAGTGGACGGCCGGCCAGAACGGGGTTTATTGGCTACGCTCGCAGTTCCCTTCTTTTCATCATTCAGACGACAGACCCACCTGCGAACATTGCTATAATCTAAAGTATTCTCCTTATACACATTCTGTAATCGTCTGTGAATATTCGCAGGGGTTTCCCCCTCAGCAACAAGGAATTCAGTCACTGCTCTTTGTTTTCGACGCAGCTCTAAGGGGGCAGCCTTTCTAAATTTTCTTCACAAGTCTCTGAACCGGAAACATACCAAACAAAATATTTCAGTCCGTGACAGTTATAATCATTTGTAACTGAGCAACATTTCAGGTAATTTTATCAAAAACTTCGTCTGATGTAAATAAAAAGGCGTTACTTTTTGACTCACCCTCGTGTATATACATGTATGTATGTATGTATGTGTGTGTGTGTGTGTGTGTGTGTGTGTGTGTTGTGTGTGTGTGTGTGTGTGTGTGTGTGTGTGTGTGTGTGTGTGTGTGTGTGTGTGTGAGTGTGTGTGTGTGATAATTTCAGTAATATCAAAACTGTGCTGGCTTCTTACATGTCTTGTATTAATCACAGTTTCCCACAGGGCTAGGGCCAGATGAACAAATGTCTGTTTAAATCCTTTAGTAGTTATCCATTCCATCCATCCCCATCTTTCTCTCTCTCTCTCTCTCTCTCTGTCTCTGTCTCTCTTTGTCTGTCTCTCTCTTTGTCTCTCTTCTGTCTACCTCTCTGTCTCTGTCTGACTCTCTGTCTCTCTCTGTCTTTGTCTCTCTCGCTCTCTCTCTCTATTTCTCTCTCTACCTCTTGTCTGTCTAACTCTCTGTCTCTCTGTCTCTTACCTCTCTGTCTCTCTACCTCTCTTTGTGTCTGTCTGTCTGTCTGTCTGTCTGTCTGTCTGTCTCTCTCTCTCTCTGCACATAACTTACATGATCCGTTTCTCTATTGCGTGCCGTGGAGGCACTGACTCACACTGCTTCTGTACCAGATGACAAGCAGAAAGAAGCTGCCTGCTAGTGTCAGGCTGAATGTGAGAAACACAGTTATTCCTCAAAAGTTGCCTCAGACACAACAGACAACCTTTTGTGTCGTCAGTTCTAAAATCTTCGAAAAGCTTCCTGGATGGCATCACGTCTAAGATTGCCTGAAATCAAACAGTTAATCATTCAAGTGAGTCGTCAATCAGATCGCCATGCAATCATTCAGTTGATTAGTCAGTCAGTCAGTCCATCTATAAATTGATTAGATATTCAGTCAGTCAGTCAGTCAGTCGGTCAGTCCATCTTACATTCATCAGACATTCATTCAGTCAATCATTCCATATATACATTCATTAGATGTTCAGTTAACCTATACATCAATTTCTTTTACAATGCATGATGTAGTAGAACTGATCCTAAAGTCTTGATGGGCAGGCAGCTACTTCTAGCTTATATACTGTTGTGGAATATACAACCTTTGCGCTATTAATATGCATCATTACCAAACGAACAACAGTAGCTACCTGATCAGCTAACACAAAACAAAAACAAAAAGTGTGACAGAGTCTGTTTACAGGAAACACACATGACCAAATGATATACGAATGTGGGAAAACAATGGAGTGGGAAAACATTCTACAATAAGGTGACAGACAGAGGACAGGAAAAGTCAGTCTGGTCACCAAACGTTTCCAGGGAATGTAGTTTTGAACATGATTTCAAATTAACAAATGTGAGTGTATGCTCCAGCATAAAGAGACATTAAATTACTCTGACATACCCGTAGCTTAAAGGTAGTCAGGTGGGACATTTATACAGATCTATTATAACAGTTAACTCTGACATACATGTAGCTTAAAGGTAGTCAAGTGGTACATTTATACATGTCTATTATTACAGCTAACTCTCACATAATAGCCTACATATTGATATAGTTTAACGATGGTCATGTGGGATATCTATACAGGTCCATGGATGTAACCTTGCTTTTCATAGTAACTGTTGTTACATACCCTGATGATGCCATCATCGTTCGTTGTCATGGAAGATGGATCAAAAACAGTGGGGTGAAACACGTCGAGTAAGTCTGATCTACAGATGGGACGTGACTTGTAACGCCTCAGTGCCAGAGCCATCTGGTCCAGATTACTGGTGCCTGCCACCTGCAAACGTTTGACACATCTGTTGAAATGTCTGACACACGGGAACATGTCTAACACGTCTACACAGTTTCTATTGTCATGATTGTGAGACATTTTTGCAAATAACATCTATGTAGTGCCAAAGTGAATGTTTAGTTAAATTAAATGTTCAGTTAAAGTACATACAGATCCTTTGTTGAAGATGTGATAGTCTGGTATGTGTCTTGAGCTTTAAAGATAGATTCCCATAAAATACCAGATACAGGTGGAACTTGCACAATTTCAGGGAAAAATGGTAGCTATATCTATTACCAGTACGCTATCCCTATATATATGCCTTGGAAGCAACCCTGTATCTGTTCTATATGTGTGTGTTTGGTCAGTTCAAGAAATAAAAGACTGTGTCAATCTTGAACATGAGACCAATATATTGTATGAATTTCTCTCCTCCCTCGTGGTGGTGTGTGGATGTAGTTGCAGGGTATAGGCGCAGACTTGGGCATTCCTTTTTTGAGGAGTGTTCTGAGCTTGCAATTCTGTTCCTTGTGGCTGCGTCTATGCTAGCTGAATGGGTAGCGCAAACTGTGTTGGATTTGAGAAATTCTACATGGGAGATAACTCCGTGACTCTCAAGAGTTATGTTACTTAGTTTAACAAATGAGTTAGTTTAGGACACATCGTTTGTCTTATATATCTTGTTAAAATGAATAAAAAGAAATAGAAAACAAAATTCGTTCATTATCATTATCACTCACTCACCTTGATGCCAGGTCTGTACTGTGGGGACTTCACGTCAAACATGGGATAGCCACTGGCTTCATTGTACATCAGACCCAGCAAAGTTAGCGATGGATGTGCATCCAGAAATGCCCTGAACAAAGTATGGAAAAAGGAAAACGTAGAGATGACTAGCACACACACACACACACACACACACACACACACACACACACACACAACACGCATGCACGCATACACGCGCACACACACGCGCAGACACTCGCATACACACAATAATAAAGCCATTGTAAAAACCTTCCTATCATCAAAAACTATCTCTTCTCTGGTTAACATAGAAGTTGTGTTATGTTACGAACATCTACGTAACTTGGAAAAAAATTAAGATATGTCATGAGTAAAACAGGAAATAACATGTCTCCTTTATCTTCCCAGTTTTTACTTCCTCAATAGCCTACTTTTAAGTGCAAACAAAGTTAAAAGATTTTGCTAATTTTTATTTCAAGTACATGTTATATATCTGGAATTAAGCTACAGAGAACAATATGTATCTGTCTACTATCTTTCTATCTATACATCCATAAAATGTGTGTGTGGTGTGTGTGTGTGTGTGTGTGTGTGTGTGTGTGTGTGTGTACTGGCGTGTGTGTGTGTACTGGTGTGTGTGTGTGTGTGTGTGTGTGTGTGTGTGTATGTATGTGTGTGTGTGTGTGTGTGTGTGTGTGTGTGTATTTGCATGTATGATAGTGTGTGCATCTTCTTCTTCTTCTTGGCGTACACTGCTACACAATCAGCTGAGTCCGACTGATGAATGCAGCCGTCTTTTTCCAGCTCCTGTCTGCAGCCATGGAGTTTGGCTGTCAGTGGAGTGTCTGTCGGCCACACGTCCTGTCTTGCCACCTGGTAATAAATAGTGTGTGTGTGTGTGTGTGTGTGTGTGTGTGTGTGTGTGTGTGTGTGTGTTGTGTGTGTGTGTGTTGTGTATGTGTGTGTGTGTGTGTGTACACATGATGAAGCAATTACCCAAGCATTTGTTCTGTCACTGCCTCTCTTCCACACAGGTCCAATGATGTCAGGTTGGAATTGGTGGATGGATCCATCAGCCAGGAACTTGTTTGAAAGGTGCCAATAAATGCGCTTCTCCTATTTATAGACACATCCAAATGTCGCAACTGCTTCAGTTTACGCAGAGTATCAACAGTGGCGACTTCATTTAGTCTGTTAAGCCTGTACATTATCAACACTTGTAGACGCTCTGCATGCTTCTGAAGAGGTGAAATATTTCTGATAAGGAAGTTTTCTGATATATCCAGACATTGTAGATTTGGAACATTGCTTGCAATGATATCCAGACAATTGTCTCTAAGTCTTCGATGTATCAAACTCAGACAGCAAACGTTGTCAAGTCTGGGAAAGAACCTGGTTGAACTATATGATAGAGACTCATGGCGAAGTGTCTTCCAGTTTAAATCTTTATATCTCAAGTGTTTTAGACTCGCCCTATTCTGTGATCCTAAGCATGTCAGGACATCAGTCAATATCAAGGAACTGTTACAAATATCTAAGGACAACAAGGAATGGGACGCTAATGTTTTTAATCCTTCTTTGGTTATATCCGAGGCATCTGGGATTGTTACATGTTTTAGACAGGCATGCACAGGTTGAAACAAAGATAGTGTCTCATCGTTTAGCTTCCTTTGCTCACTTAATTCGTATAACAGTTTTTCAGGAACATCATCAGGGAGCCCTAGGCCAGGGTCACACCACACAATCTTGTCCTGATTGTCCTCTGAATATGTCCACAGGTGTTCAAAGTTGTCTGCAAGTCTGTCTATACAGATGTCCTGAAGTCTTCTGATGGTGGTCATTATTGTTTTTTGGTCCTGCACAACAAGAGAAGTTGAATGGTAATTAATAGACAATTCTGTTTGAGATTCACACTTCATTGATGTGTGAGAATATTAACAAACAAAAGTCAGCTTCACCTTTTCTTAATCATAAAAAGCCCTGAAGAATCAGTTAGCAGGCTTGCAACTTAAAGCCTAGTGGTTGGTGACCACATGTAGGCCTACATATAAAGTTAAGGATTCATTAGGATGATGTTATTTTCTTGTCCAGTCTAACTAATTAAATCTCGAACATTCCTTCAACACTGACTTATCAAACACCCCCCCCCCCCCAAAAAAAAAAAAAAAAAACCCAAACCAAACCACAACTGCAACAAACAACAACAACAACAACACAAACCAGCCATACAGCAAAACCCGTCTCATTTGAATTTCGACACCATCTTGTATCTAGGCCTACATGAAAAAAATTGATTACAAAACACACAGACACACAAAATCACCAAAATATCGCTGTTTGTCCTGGCTTCAATCAAGTCAGCAATGTGCTAGATCTTCACTAAGATAGCTATGAATGATAATGGGTTTAAAATCATGAGATATGTGTATAACCCAGTGGGACGTGGACAAAGACTGAACTGGACATGTAGCTGTATGGTCACCTGTTTCAGGTGTACCCCTAGGAAATCAGTCTGGGACAATTTTCATCATCATCATCATCATCATCATCTCGTCATCGTCATCGTCATCGTCGTCATCGTCATCACCATCATCATCATCATCATCATTGTCATCGTCGTCATCACCGTCGTCGTCGTCGTCGTCATCATCACCATCATCATCATCATCATTGTCATCTCTCTCTCCCTGTTTCTTTCTCTCCCTCCCTCCCTCTCTCTCTTTCTCTTTCATCCCATGCATATGTCTCTCTCTGTGCCTGTCTCTATCTGTCTTTCTGTCTGTGTGTTTGTCTGTCTCTTTCTCTCTCTCTTGGCTGTATCTCTCAGGCCTGATTGATGCCACGATATATTGTGAAAGGAAGTATACAGTATAATCAGTCACACAATCTCAATCCACATTGGAATTCCATAGCATCATGATTACTATCCCCATCATCGTCATCACCAAAGCATTGTGAAAAATTGTCCCAGAGAAAGTGATCACTGAAATGGTGTAGAAAATAGAAAATAAAATCACACAAATAAAATGTTAAGTGACAACATGTTGCATAATCTTACGTAACAGTGAGGACCCCCCTCCCCTCTGAAAAAAACCGACTGGGGCAATTTGAAGCGGGTACTACTTATATCCAACTGTCTCACATTACATGCCTGAGTCATTCAACTAAGATGTGGAAAGTGGAGTGACCCTATTACATCAACACAAACAAATCCCCTGGACAAGAGCTTTAGATGCAAGGAGGAAGTCACTCACTTACTACAAATACCACAAGGGACGTCACCACTACACATATTCCAATGAAGTTAGTACATGTACAGTTAGCTCTTATAACATGTTAACATGGTTGTGTGTGTATATATATGTGTGTGTGTTTCGTTTCGTTTTATCTTTTAACGTCTATTCACATACGTGCTTTTAGACGAAAAAAAATGCGTGTCTCTGTTCTTGTGTGTCACAATGTGTGTGAGTGTGTGTGTATGTGTGTGTGTGTGTTTGTGTGTGTGTGTGTGTGTGTGTGTGTGTGTGTGTGTGTGTGTGTGTGTGTGTGTGTGTGTGTGTGTGTGTGTGTGTGTCACAGCGTGTGTATGTGCATCTCTCTAAACACTTAGGGAGAAAACTGCAAAAGTTCTCTGTTGTTTCTGTGTATGTTATGGTTTATCTGGATTTTTTCTGCTGTAATGTACTCTAATTGAGCGCAAGGATTAGTCATATGACAGGTCCAGTGGGACCCAATGCTACTATCCTTGTGTAATGAAGGCCAGTCACCTATGTATTAGCATATATTCTAATGGTATCTAAATGTTGTATGTCATCAAGTCAATTTGCCCAAGACAAGGGGTAGCAACTGTTTCTTAGGGTGATCATTTGTGAATTTTTATGACAACAAAAGTTAAGTAGGGGGCTAATCAGATAAACAATTGCGCACCACATTACTTATGATTTTTGTGTATGGGGTGCATGTTCAGTACTTATGCAATTCTACAAAGTACAATTCATGAATTCATATGAAACACAATGCTTTCCAGAAATTCGTCTTAGGGGTAACTTGCAGTCAACACGAGACAACATCAGCAGGCAAAAAATATGTCTGTCTGTGCTTCCAATACTGCCTCAACCATCTCTGTGATAAGTTTGATCACACCTATTTGTTGATGCACTTGTTGATAGTAAACTATCATGCAGACCATTGGAATCTTTGACAATTACTGATTCTACATTTAGCCTATATCATAATAACCATGTATTTATCTCTGCCCCTAGTAGACACATTTTCTGTATTGCTGACTCATCCAATGCCAAAACACATTAAATAAAAGCCATCAGACTTCTATCTGGATGCCATCTGATATCTTGATAAATCATCTATAGATACAGAGACCTCTGATCACAAAACTCAAAAAGATCGCCAGAAGATCGCATTTTTCCTAGCTTCAATCACATCAACAATAGTGCCACATCTTTACTATGATAGTGATGAATGTTTATCAACTCAATCATGTGATATGTGCTACCTATGATCCACGCCATGCAGGACGTCTGCTAAAAAAAGACTTAAAAGTATCTGAACCTCTGACATCTGGTGCACCACTCATAAACTTATTTAAAGTCAAATTATGGCACTAGCTCACGGTCAATTCTGTTGGAATTTTGAGGATCTAAGGAGAGTCCCCTCAACTGCAAAGTAATGGTGATTTTTCAGAAGAAAATGTTAACACGTGGTCCATGGTTTTTACTATAAAATCCCGTGTACAGAAAGGTAAAGACTTGATTGTTGAAAAAGTATAGGCCTATTTTCATCACAGACAATCATTCATGTTTTTTCGAAGCTACTATTCTTTCAAAGTTTTTTCTCTACTCCTATAAAAAATAAACTGCGGAAGGCCCACACACATAAACTATAAGAAGCAAAATTAAAGCAGTCACTCACCTTGGCAGAAGAAATATCAAGTAGAGTACTGAGGGACGTAGTACACACTATGTTCTGTCTCCCACAGCGTGTCACAGAGTAAAGGCTTTGTAGTGATGAAATAGGCCCACTCTCACGTGAGCAGCACGATGTGGACAATGACTGACCAACTGACTGCACGGTCGTATGTTTCAGGTGTTCCCCCAGTAAATCAATTTGGGACAATTTTCAGCTCCTGTGTGTGTGTGTGTGTCTCTCTCTCTCTCTCTCTCTCTCTCTCTCTCTCTGTGTCTCTCTCTGTCTGTCTATCTGCCTGCCTGCCTGCCTGTCTGTCAGTCTGTCTGTCCATCTGTCTGTCTGTCTCTCCCTCCCTCCCCTCTGTCATTCTGCCATCTTTTGTCAATATTTGTTTGTATGAAATAACATATGCACAAGTAATATATTTCAATATCTAATCATTTACATAGAACAGTTTAGTTCCTTGTCAGACAAGAACCGAATGTAGAAAAAAATCGTGTGCGGTGTTTATCTATCACCCTTGGAAATAAAGACTGATCTTATCTAAACTTGGCTTGTCTTGTTCTCTCTCAGGCCTGATTGATACCATGATAGGTTATAATGATAAAAATAATGATATCAATAATACAGTGACTTATGGTGCACCTAACAGTACTCTAAGCGTTTACTATTCTACAATACAAACAGACATGAAATTATACATGTAACACACATTTATAATTTTCATCCTTTAACATGGACACGCCCAAATAGCATCCACACTACAAGAACGCATTAAAACAGCTGAGGACAGAACAAGGTCAGTGTAACCAAATTAATTCAAACAGAAAGATTCACAGAATATGTGGGCTTTAAACCAGATCATAAAATAGGAAAGGCTAGATAAATGTTTCAGATCAAAGGGCAGATTATTCCTCAGAAAAGATCCAAATGGCCAATGATCAGAAAGCATGTATTGTATCTGTATTGAGGAATTTTGAACTCCCAAGTATATGAAGAAGAGCAAATAGTACAAGAAGAAAAATAGGCGGGGTGCTGTTCAGAGTGCATAGAGCTGGTACAGTCTGGTTATTTTATGAATGGAAGCATAGAGTATAGTCAGTCGCACAGTTTCAATCCACAGTGGAACTCCATAGCATCATGATTATTATTCCCAACATCATCAACACCATAGCATTGTGAACAATTGTCCCAGACATCGTGGCCATTGAAAGAGAGTAGAAAATGGAAATAAAACAGAACAAACAAAATTTTGGAAGTGTCATGTTAGACCAATGAACTCCATGTAATAGTAAAACACACACACACACACACACATCACACACACACACACACACACACACACACACACACACACACCAAAAATGACTGGGACAAATTTGAAGGGGATAATAGTTATACCCAGTCATCTAATACTACAAGCCTGCCTTGTTTGTGTATGGGGAGGACTGCTATTGACCCTATTACACAAGACAGGAGAGTTGTACACAAACACTGCTACACTCACTTGCTACCAACACCACATAGTTTGTTGGAAACACAGCTTCTTCTTTGAATATTTGTGAGACAAACGTTAGATGGTGAGTCCACTGTCACACACACACACACACACACACACACACACACACACACACACACACACACACACACACACACACACACACCTGTGACACACATAGGCACACAGACACACGTGCGCACACACACATGCACACACACACAAACACACACATACACATACACATACACACACACACACACACACACACACACACACACACACACACACACACACACACACACCACACATTTATGTTACGTATAGGAAATAAGAGCTATCCTGTACATGTACTGATTTCACTGTGATGGTGATGTCCTTTGTGGTGTTCTAGGGAGTGAATGACTGTCTCTTTGTGTCTAAAACTCTGGTCCAGGTTTTGTTTGCATTGATGTAATAGGGTCACTCTACATTCCTCTTCTAAGCTGAATGACTCAGGTATGTAGGTGTGAGATGGTTGGATGTAAGAAGTACCCCCTTCAAATTGCCCCCAGTAATGTTTTGAGGGTGGGGATAGGGTGGGGTGGGGTTTTCACTATTGCAGGAATGTTTTCTTTGTCTATTTTTATTTTCTATTTTCTATGCCATTTCAATGGCCACAATGTCTGGGACAATTGTTCTCAATGCTATGGTGATGACGATGATGCTATGGAGTTCCATTGTGGATTGAGACTGTGACTTATTATCCTCAATGCTTCCGTTCACATTATATCTTGGTAGCAGTTAGGCAAGAGAGATACAGACAAGCCAAGATAAGATAAGTAATGTAAGCTCAGTCTTTATTTCCAAGGGTGACAGATAAACACTACACATGCTTTACTGCTTCAACCAGTCTTGCTTCAGAGGGGACCAAAGACGTTATGAATAGAACCAGATTGTGTGCAGCTAGTGATGCCATTCTGATAACGCGTGCCAAATTGACTCTGGCTTTTAATGCATTCTTGTGGTGTCTTGTATGTGGATATTGTTTAGAGCATGTGCATAATGTTAAAGGATACAAATAATGAATGTGTGTTACATGCATAGTTTCATGTCTTTTTGTTTTGTAGAATAGTAAGTTCCTAGAGAACTGTAGGTTCACCACAATTCATTACATTATCAATGTCATTATTTTTATCATTACAACATATCCTGGCATTAATCAGGCCTGAGAGATACAGACAAACTAAGATAAGATATAAGTGAGATAAGATCACTTATTATTTGCAAGGGTAATAGATAAACACTACTCACACTTTCCTTCTTCATCCAGCCTGTGTCTGACAGGGGACTTAGACATCTTATATAAATAATTGAATATCAAAATATATTACATGTGCATATGTTATTTCACACAAATGAATACTGACAAAAGATGAGAGAGACAGAGAGAGACAGAGCAAGAAAGAGAGAGAGAGAGAAAGAGAGACAGACAGACAGACAGACATACAGGCAGAGACAAAGACAAAGACAGAGAGACAGACAGAGAGAAGGACAGAGACAGAGACAGGCAGAGAGAGAAACAGACAGAGAAAATTGTCCTAAACCAATTTCCTGGGGGAACACCTGAAACAAGTAACCATATCACTTGATGAGTCATTGTCCACGTCCTGCTAGTCAGGTGAGAGTAGACCTATATAATACACCACAGGGGTGCCCCTTCCTCAGCTAATGGTTGCGGGTTCAAATCCCGGGGTGCGCTATATTAAAATTGGCCATCTCACTGTCCCATCTTAACATCATTGTTGTTCTGGTGGTGTCAGTATAGGATTAGATAGGTCCCCCTTCCCCCACTTCCCTGGGATGGTTATCCCCGTCGGCCATATCTTCTGAGGTGGGTGTCGACGTAAAACCTCAACTCAATCAATCAAATCAAAAGCCCCTTCCTCCATACCCGTCGGCCATATCACCTGAGGTGGGTGTTGACGTAAAAATTCAACCAAATCAATCAATCAGCGAGTGGAGTAGAAAAAAACCTGTGGACCCCTTTATGTGTCTCCTTTCTAAGTGTCCCTCCCATGAAGTATCAAGCTCTCTCACTCACTGCCCATGATGCCCCTGGCATGTAAGGCATCAAGTACAGAGAAACCACAACCAAGGGAGTGACACAGTGTTTGTGAATAACTCTCCTGTCTTGCTTTTGTTTGTGTTGATGTAATAGGGTCAATAGCAGTCCTCTTCCACAGTGGAACAGGGCAGGCTTGTAGTGTGAGATGGTTGGGTTATGAATAGTACACACTTCAAATTTGTCCTGGTCAGTTTTGGTGTGTACGTGTGTATGTATGTGTGTGTCTGTGTGTGCGCGCACGCGTGCGCGCGAATGTATGTGTGTGTGTATGTTCACTATTATAATTATGGCGTTCATTGGTCTACCATGCTATTACTATCATTATATTATTAATATCACTATTTCCTTCATCATAATCTATCATGGTATCAGTCAGGCCTGAGAGAGAACAGACAAGCCAAGTTAAGATAAGATCAGTCTTTATTTCCAATGGTGATAGATAAACACCACACATGCTTTACTTCTTCATTTAGTCCTTGTCTGACAAGGAACTTAACTATCTTATGTAAATGATTAAATGTTGAAATATATTACTTGTGCATATGTTATTTCATACAAACAAACACTGGCAAAAGATGGCAGAGTGACAGAGTGGAGAGAGAGAGAGAGAGAGAGAGAGAGAGAGAGAGAGAGAGAGAGAGAGAGAAACAGACAGACAGACAGATAGACAGGTAGACAGACAGAAAGACAGAGAGACGCACACACACAGAGATAGACAGACAGGAGCTGAAAATTGTCCTAAACCGATTTCCTGGGGGAACACCTGAAACATACGACCGTGCAGTCAGTTGGTCAGTCATTGTCCACATCGTACTGCTCACGTGAGGGTGGGCCTATTTCATCACTACAAAGCCATTACTCTGTGACACGCTGTGAGAGACAAAACATACTACGTACTACGTTCGTCAATACTCTACTTGATATTTCTTCTTCCAAGGTGAGTGAGTGCTTTAATTCTGCTTCTTATAGTTTATGTATGTGGCCATTTCACGGTGTGTTTTTAATAGGAGTAGAGAAACAAAATGTAAAAAAGAATAGTAGCTAGAAAAAAGTTATTTGAGTGATTGTTTGTGATGAAATGAAGATTTTTTCAACAATTAAGTTTTTACTTTTCTGTACACGGGACTTTTTGCAAAAACTGTGGACCATGTGTCAGCATTTTCTTCAGTAAAATCACCATTATTTTGCAGTTGTGGTGACTCTCCAAAGATCAACAAAATTCCAACAGAGTTGACTGTGAACTAGTACCGTAATTTGACTTTGAATACGTTTATGAGTGGTGCACCAGGTGGCAGAGTTTCAGACACTTTTCAGTCTTTTATTAGCAGACGTCCTGCTTGGCGTGGATCATAGGTAGCACATATCACATGATTGAGGCGATTAACATTCATCATTGTCATAGTAAAGATGTGGCACATTTGTTGATGTGATTGAGGCTGGGAAAAATGCGATCTTCTGGCGATCTTTTTGAGTTTTGTGATCAGATCTATGATCTATCAAGATATCAGATGGCGTTCAGATACAACTCTGATAGGTTTTATTTAATGTGTTTTGGAGTTAGATAATTCAGCAATAAAGAAAACGTGTCTACTTGGAGCAGAGATAAATACATTGTTATTATAATATAGGCTAAATGTAGATCAGTAACTAGCAAAGATTCCAATGGTCTGCATGACAGTTTACTATCAACAAGTGCATCAACAAATAGGCGTGATCAAACTTATCACAGAGATGGTTGAGGGAGTATACGAAGTAGTAGTAGTGGTGCTTCTAAAATCTAGATACAATGTGTTCATTTCACCTCATGAGACTCATGACAATAATGGAAACAAAACTTACCAAGACAGCTATTGAAAGCACAGACATATTTTCTGTCTCCTTTTGTTGTCTTGTGTTGACTGTACGTTACCCCTAAGAAGAATTTTTTGAATGCATTGTGTTTCATATAATTCATAAATTCTACTTTGTATAATTGGATGAGAACTGAACATGCACCCCATACACAAAAATCGTAAGTGATGTGGTGTGCATTTGTTTATCTGATTAGCCCCCCTACTCGTTAACTTTTTATTTTGTCATCAAAATTCACAAACGATCACCCTAAAAAACTTCTACTTCTACTTGTCTTATGCTAATTGACATGATACTATACATCAATCAGATACCATTAGAATACATGTATGCTAATACATAGGTGGCTGGTCTTCATTACTCAAGGATAGTAGCATTGGGTCCCATTGGACCTGTCAGATGACTAATTTTTGTGCGCAATTAAGAATACATTCCGACAGAAAAAAATCCAGATAAACCATAACACACACAGAAACAACAGAGAACGTTTTCCCCCTAAGTTTTGAGAGAGAAATGCACATACACACGCTGTGACACACTGACACACACACACACACACAAACACACACACACACACACACACACACACACACACACACACACACACACACACACACACACTGTGACACACACAAGAACAGAGACACACGCACACACACACTGTTACACACACATATACACACACAACTATGTTATACATAGGCAATAAGAGCTAACTGTACATGTACTAACTTCATTGGAATATGTGTAGTGGTGATGTCCCTTGTGGTGTTTGTGGTGATTGAGTGGCTTCCTCCTTGCATCTAAAGCTCTTGTCCAGGGGATTTGTTTGTGTTGATGTAATAGGGTCACTCCACTTTCCACATCTTAGTTGAATGACTCAGGCATGTAATGTGAGATGGTTGGATATAAGTAGTACCCGATTCAAATTGCCCCAGTCATTTTTTTTTTGGGGGGGTGAAGGGGTCCTTACTGTTACGTGGGATTACGTAACATATTGTTACTTAACGTTTTATTTCTAGTTTCTACACCATTTCAGTGATCACTTTGAGACAATTTTTCACAATGCTTTGGTGATGACGATGATGGGGATGGTAACGATGATGCTATGGAGTTCCAATGTGGATTGAGACTGTGTGACTGATTATACTGTATAGACCTACTTCCTTTCACAGTATATCCTTGCATCAATCAGGCCTGAGAGATACAGACAAGCCAAGATAAGATAAGTAAGGTAGGCCTAAGTTCAGTCTTTATTTCCAAGGGTGACAGATAAACACTACACATGCTTTACTGCTTCATCCAGCCTTGCTTGAGACAGGAATGAAATATCTTATCTAAATAAATAAAATACGAAATATGTTACATGTGTATATGTTATTTGACACAAGGGAATGTTGGGGGAAATGACAAAGATCGAGAAAGGGGAGAGAGAGAAAGAGACAGACAGACAGACAGACAGACAGACAGAGACAAGACAGAGACAGAGACAAGAATAGAGACAGAGGGACAGATACTGAGAGAGAGAGAGACATTGTCAGTGATGCTGACACGTGGTTTATTGTGAAGGCCAGTGACCCATACACAATGGGGAAAATGGGAAAGAAGACAAAGACAGAGAGAGAGAGAAAGAGACAGAGAGACAGAGAGAAACAGAGACAAAGACAGAGAAGACAGAGAGAGAGAGAAAGAGACAGAGAGACAGAGAGAAACAGAGACAAAGACAGAGAAGAGAGAGAGAGAGAGAAAGAGACAGAGAGACAGAGAGAAACAGAGACAAAGGCAGAGTAGAATGACAGACAGACAGACTGACGAACAGACAGACAGACAGACAGAGACAGGCACAGGGAGAGACATACACATGGGATGAATCATGAGAGAGAAAGAGAGAGAGAGGGGGGGGGGAAGGAGAGAAATAAATAGGGAGAGAGAGAGAAAGAGAGAGATGGCAATGAATGATGATGATGATGTTGGTGATGATGATGATGAAAATTGTCCCAGATTGATTTCCTGGAGAGGGGGGGGGGGACATTTGAAACAGGTGACCATACAGCCACATGTCCACTTCAGTCTTTGTCCACTGGGCAGGTAGCAGTTCCGTTTACGGAAGTATCACACAGTGTTCCAGTCCGACAGTATCTGGCCAGCTCATTGTCACATGGCTGCCCTGCCCGTAGTCTGCATATACCACCATCACATATCGCCTCCTTGACACACAGTCAGGTGG
>JAPXFY010000374.1:0-17500 GCA_030674185.1 Monoplex corrugatus | reverse complement strand
GGGTGATCATTTGTGAATTTTTATGACAACAAAAGTTAAGTAGGGGGCTAATCAGATAAACAATTGCGCACCACATTACTTATGATTTTTGTGTATGGGGTGCATGTTCAGTACTTATGCAATTCTACAAAGTACAATTCATGAATTCATATGAAACACAATGCTTTCCAGAAATTCGTCTTAGGGGTAACTTGCAGTCAACACGAGACAACATCAGCAGGCAAAAAATATGTCTGTCTGTGCTTCCAATACTGCCTCAACCATCTCTGTGATAAGTTTGATCACACCTATTTGTTGATGCACTTGTTGATAGTAAACTATCATGCAGACCATTGGAATCTTTGACAATTACTGATTCTACATTTAGCCTATATCATAATAACCATGTATTTATCTCTGCCCCTAGTAGACACATTTTCTGTATTGCTGACTCATCCAATGCCAAAACACATTAAATAAAAGCCATCAGACTTCTATCTGGATGCCATCTGATATCTTGATAAATCATCTATAGATACAGAGACCTCTGATCACAAAACTCAAAAAGATCGCCAGAAGATCGCATTTTTCCTAGCTTCAATCACATCAACAATAGTGCCACATCTTTACTATGATAGTGATGAATGTTTATCAACTCAATCATGTGATATGTGCTACCTATGATCCACGCCATGCAGGACGTCTGCTAAAAAAAGACTTAAAAGTATCTGAACCTCTGACACCTGGTGCACCACTCATAAACTTATTTAAAGTCAAATTATGGCACTAGCTCACGGTCAATTCTGTTGGAATTTTGAGGATCTAAGGAGAGTCCCCTCAACTGCAAAGTAATGGTGATTTTTCAGAAGAAAATGTTAACACGTGGTCCATGGTTTTTACTATAAAATCCCGTGTACAGAAAGGTAAAGACTTGATTGTTGAAAAAGTATAGGCCTATTTTCATCACAGACAATCATTCATGTTTTTTCGAAGCTACTATTCTTTCAAAGTTTTTTCTCTACTCCTATAAAAAATAAACTGTGGAAGGCCCACACACATAAACTATAAGAAGCAAAATTAAAGCAGTCACTCACCTTGGCAGAAGAAATATCAAGTAGAGTACTGAGGGACGTAGTACACACTATGTTCTGTCTCCCACAGCGTGTCACAGAGTAAAGGCTTTGTAGTGATGAAATAGGCCCACTCTCACGTGAGCAGCACGATGTGGACAATGACTGACCAACTGACTGCACGGTCGTATGTTTCAGGTGTTCCCCCAGTAAATCAATTTGGGACAATTTTCAGCTCCTGTGTGTGTGTGTGTCTCTCTCTCTCTCTCCTCTCTCTCTCTCTCTCTCTGTGTCTCTCTCTGTCTGTCTATCTGCCTGCCTGCCTGCCTGTCTGTCAGTCTGTCTGTCCATCTGTCTGTCTGTCTCTCCCTCCCTCCCCTCTGTCATTCTGCCATCTTTTGTCAATATTTGTTTGTATGAAATAACATATGCACAAGTAATATATTTCAATATCTAATCATTTACATAGAACAGTTTAGTTCCTTGTCAGACAAGAACCGAATGTAGAAAAAAATCGTGTGCGGTGTTTATCTATCACCCTTGGAAATAAAGACTGATCTTATCTAAACTTGGCTTGTCTTGTTCTCTCTCAGGCCTGATTGATACCATGATAGGTTATAATGATAAAAATAATGATATCAATAATACAGTGACTTATGGTGCACCTAACAGTACTCTAAGCGTTTACTATTCTACAATACAAACAGACATGAAATTATACATGTAACACACATTTATAATTTTCATCCTTTAACATGGACACGCCCAAATAGCATCCACACTACAAGAACGCATTAAAACAGCTGAGGACAGAACAAGGTCAGTGTAACCAAATTAATTCAAACAGAAAGATTCACAGAATATGTGGGCTTTAAACCAGATCATAAAATAGGAAAGGCTAGATAAATGTTTCAGATCAAAGGGCAGATTATTCCTCAGAAAAGATCCAAATGGCCAATGATCAGAAAGCATGTATTGTATCTGTATTGAGGAATTTTGAACTCCCAAGTATATGAAGAAGAGCAAATAGTACAAGAAGAAAAATAGGCGGGGTGCTGTTCAGAGTGCATAGAGCTGGTACAGTCTGGTTATTTTATGAATGGAAGCATAGAGTATAGTCAGTCGCACAGTTTCAATCCACAGTGGAACTCCATAGCATCATGATTATTATTCCCAACATCATCAACACCATAGCATTGTGAACAATTGTCCCAGACATCGTGGCCATTGAAAGAGAGTAGAAAATGGAAATAAAACAGAACAAACAAAATTTTGGAAGTGTCATGTTAGACCAATGAACTCCATGTAATAGTAAACACACACACACACACACACACAACACACACACACACACACACACACACACACACACACACACACACACACACACACACACACCACACACACACACACACACCAAAAATGACTGGGACAAATTTGAAGGGGATAATAGTTATACCCAGTCATCTAATACTACAAGCCTGCCTTGTTTGTGTATGGGGGAGGACTGCTATTGACCCTATTACACAAGACAGGAGAGTTGTACACAAACACTGCTACACTCACTTGCTACCAACACCACATAGTTTGTTGGAAACACAGCTTCTTCTTTGAATATTTGTGAGACAAACGTTAGATGGTGTCCAGCTGTCACACACACACACACACACACACACACACACACACACACACACACACACACACACACACACAACACACACACTGTGACACACATAGGCACACAGACACACGTGCGCACACACACATGCACACACACACAAACACACACATACACATACACATACACACACACACACACACACACACACACACACACACACACACACACACACACACACACACACACACACATTTATGTTACGTATAGGAAATAAGAGCTATCCTGTACATGTACTGATTTCACTGTGATGGTGATGTCCTTTGTGGTGTTCTAGGGAGTGAATGACTGTCTCTTTGTGTCTAAAACTCTGGTCCAGGTTTTGTTTGCATTGATGTAATAGGGTCACTCTACGTTCCTCTTCTAAGCTGAATGACTCAGGTATGTAGGTGTGAGATGGTTGGATGTAAGAAGTACCCCCTTCAAATTGCCCCCAGTAATGTTTTGAGGGTGGGGATAGGGTGGGGGTGGGGTTTTCACTATTGCAGGAATGTTTTCTTTGTCTATTTTTATTTTCTATTTTCTATGCCATTTCAATGGCCACAATGTCTGGGACAATTGTTCTCAATACTATGGTGATGACGATGATGCTATGGAGTTCCATTGTGGATTGAGACTGTGACTTATTATCCTCAATGCTTCCGTTCACATTATATCTTGGTAGCAGTTAGGCAAGAGAGATACAGACAAGCCAAGATAAGATAAGTAATGTAAGCTCAGTCTTTATTTCCAAGGGTGACAGATAAACACTACACATGCTTTACTGCTTCAACCAGTCTTGCTTCAGAGGGGACCAAAGACGTTATGAATAGAACCAGATTGTGTGCAGCTAGTGATGCCATTCTGATAACGCGTGCCAAATTGACTCTGGCTTTTAATGCATTCTTGTGGTGTCTTGTATGTGGATATTGTTTAGAGCATGTGCATAATGTTAAAGGATACAAATAATGAATGTGTGTTACATGCATAGTTTCATGTCTTTTTGTTTTGTAGAATAGTAAGTTCCTAGAGAACTGTAGGTTCACCACAATTCATTACATTATCAATGTCATTATTTTTATCATTACAACATATCCTGGCATTAATCAGGCCTGAGAGATACAGACAAACTAAGATAAGATATAAGTGAGATAAGATCACTTATTATTTGCAAGGGTAATAGATAAACACTACTCACACTTTCCTTCTTCATCCAGCCTGTGTCTGACAGGGGACTTAGACATCTTATATAAATAATTGAATATCAAAATATATTACATGTGCATATGTTATTTCACACAAATGAATACTGACAAAAGATGAGAGAGACAGAGAGAGACAGAGCAAGAAAGAGAGAGAGAGAGAAAGAGAGACAGACAGACAGACAGACATACAGGCAGAGACAAAGACAAAGACAGAGAGACAGACAGAGAGAAGGACAGAGACAGAGACAGGCAGAGAGAGAAACAGACAGAGAAAATTGTCCTAAACCAATTTCCTGGGGGAACACCTGAAACAAGTAACCATATCACTTGATGAGTCATTGTCCACGTCCTGCTAGTCAGGTGAGAGTAGACCTATATAATACACCACAGGGGTGCCCCTTCCTCAGCTAATGGTTGTGGGTTCAAATCCCAGGGTGCGCTATATTAAAATTGGCCATCTCACTGTCCCATCTTAACATCATTGTTGTTCTGGTGGTGTCAGTATAGGATTAGATAGGTCCCCCTTCCCCCACTTCCCTGGGATGGTTATCCCCGTCGGCCATATCTTCTGAGGTGGGTGTCGACGTAAAACCTCAACTCAATCAATCAAATCAAAAGCCCCTTCCTCCATACCCGTCGGCCATATCACCTGAGGTGGGTGTTGACGTAAAAATTCAACAAATCAATCAATCAGCGAGTGGAGTAGAAAAAAAACCTGTGGACCCCTTTATGTGTCTCCTTTCTAAGTGTCCCTCCCATGAAGTATCAAGCTCTCTCACTCACTGCCCATGATGCCCCTGGCATGTAAGGCAGCAAATACCGAGAAACCACAACCAAGGGAGTGACACAGTGTTTGTGAATAACTCTCCTGTCTTGCTTTTGTTTGCGTTGATGTAATAGGGTCAATAGCAGTCCTCTTCCACAGTGGAACAGGGCAGGCTTGTAGTGTGAGATGGTTGGGTTATGAATAGTACACACTTCAAATTTGTCCTGGTCAGTTTTGGTGTGTACGTGTGTATGTATGTGTGTGTCTGTGTGTGCGCGCACGCGTGCGCGCGAATGTATGTGTGTGTGTATGTTCACTATTATAATTATGGCGTTCATTGGTCTACCATGCTATTACTATCATTATATTATTAATATCACTATTTCCTTCATCATAATCTATCATGGTATCAGTCAGGCCTGAGAGAGAACAGACAAGCCAAGTTAAGATAAGATCAGTCTTTATTTCCAATGGTGATAGATAAACACCACACATGCTTTACTTCTTCATTTAGTCCTTGTCTGACAAGGAACTTAACTATCTTATGTAAATGATTAAATTTGAAATATATTACTTGTGCATATGTTATTTCATACAAACAAACACTGGCAAAAGATGGCAGAGTGACAGAGTGGAGAGAGAGAGAGAGAGAGAGAGAGAGAGAGAGAGAGAGAGAGAGAGAGAGAGAGAAACAGACAGACAGACAGATAGACAGGTAGACAGACAGAAAGACAGAGAGACGCACACACACAGAGATAGACAGACAGGAGCTGAAAATTGTCCTAAACCGATTTCCTGGGGGGACACCTGAAACATACGACCGTGCAGTCAGTTGGTCAGTCATTGTCCACATCGTACTGCTCACGTGAGGGTGGGCCTATTTCATCACTACAAAGCCATTACTCTGTGACACGCTGTGAGAGACAAAACATACTACGTACTACGTTCGTCAATACTCTACTTGATATTTCTTCTTCCAAGGTGAGTGAGTGCTTTAATTCTGCTTCTTATAGTTTATGTATGTGGCCATTTCACGGTGTGTTTTTAATAGGAGTAGAGAAACAAAATGTAAAAAAGAATAGTAGCTAGAAAAAAGTTATTTGAGTGATTGTTTGTGATGAAATGAAGATTTTTTCAACAATTAAGTTTTTACTTTTCTGTACACGGGACTTTTTGCAAAAACTGTGGACCATGTGTCAGCATTTTCTTCAGTAAAATCACCATTATTTTGCAGTTGTGGTGACTCTCCAAAGATCAACAAAATTCCAACAGAGTTGACTGTGAACTAGTACCGTAATTTGACTTTGAATACGTTTATGAGTGGTGCACCAGGTGGCAGAGTTTCAGACACTTTTCAGTCTTTTATTAGCAGACGTCCTGCTTGGCGTGGATCATAGGTAGCACATATCACATGATTGAGGCGATTAACATTCATCATTGTCATAGTAAAGATGTGGCACATTTGTTGATGTGATTGAGGCTGGGAAAAATGCGATCTTCTGGCGATCTTTTTGAGTTTTGTGATCAGATCTATGATCTATCAAGATATCAGATGGCGTTCAGATACAACTCTGATAGGTTTTATTTAATGTGTTTTGGAGTTAGATAATTCAGCAATAAAGAAAACGTGTCTACTTGGAGCAGAGACAAATACATTGTTATTATAATATAGGCTAAATGTAGATCAGTAACTAGCAAAGATTCCAATGGTCTGCATGACAGTTTACTATCAACAAGTGCATCAACAAATAGGCGTGATCAAACTTATCACAGAGATGGTTGAGGGAGTATACGAAGTAGTAGTAGTGGTGCTTCTAAAATCTAGATACAATGTGTTCATTTCACCTCATGAGACTCATGACAATAATGGAAACAAAACTTACCAAGACAGCTATTGAAAGCACAGACAATATTTTCTGTCTCCTTTTGTTGTCTTGTGTTGACTGTACGTTACCCCTAAGAAGAATTTTTTGAATGCATTGTGTTTCATATAATTCATAAATTCTACTTTGTATAATTGGATGAGAACTGAACATGCACCCCATACACAAAAATCGTAAGTGATGTGGTGTGCATTTGTTTATCTGATTAGCCCCCCTACTCGTTAACTTTTTATTTTGTCATCAAAATTCACAAACGATCACCCTAAAAAACTTCTACTTCTACTTGTCTTATGCTAATTGACATGATACTATACATCAATCAGATACCATTAGAATACATGTATGCTAATACATAGGTGGCTGGTCTTCATTACTCAAGGATAGTAGCATTGGGTCCCATTGGACCTGTCAGATGACTAATCTTTGTGCGCAATTAAGAATACATTCCGACAGAAAAAAATCCAGATAAACCATAACACACACAGAAACAACAGAGAACGTTTTCCCCCTAAGTTTTGAGAGAGAAATGCACATACACACGCTGTGACACACTGACACACACACACACACACAAACACACACACACACACACACACACACACACACACACACACAACACCACACACTGTGACACACACAAGAACAGAGACACACGCACACACACACTGTTACACACACATATACACACACAACTATGTTATACATAGGCAATAAGAGCTAACTGTACATGTACTAACTTCATTGGAATATGTGTAGTGGTGATGTCCCTTGTGGTGTTTGTGGTGATTGAGTGGCTTCCTCCTTGCATCTAAAGCTCTTGTCCAGGGGATTTGTTTGTGTTGATGTAATAGGGTCACTCCACTTTCCACATCTTAGTTGAATGACTCAGGCATGTAATGTGAGATGGTTGGATATAAGTAGTACCCGATTCAAATTGCCCCAGTCATTTTTTTTTTGGGGGGGTGAGGGGGTCCTTACTGTTACGTGGGATTACGTAACATATTGTTACTTAACGTTTTATTTCTAGTTTCTACACCATTTCAGTGATCACTTTGAGACAATTTTTCACAATGCTTTGGTGATGACGATGATGGGGATGGTAACGATGATGCTATGGAGTTCCAATGTGGATTGAGACTGTGTGACTGATTATACTGTATAGACCTACTTCCTTTCACAGTATATCCTTGCATCAATCAGGCCTGAGAGATACAGACAAGCCAAGATAAGATAAGTAAGGTAGGCCTAAGTTCAGTCTTTATTTCCAAGGGTGACAGATAAACACTACACATGCTTTACTGCTTCATCCAGCCTTGCTTGAGACAGGAATGAAATATCTTATCTAAATAAATAAAATACGAAATATGTTACATGTGTATATGTTATTTGACACAAGGGAATGTTGGGGGAAATGACAAAGATCGAGAAAGGGGAGAGAGAGAAAGAGACAGACAGACAGACAGACAGACAGACAGACAGACAGGCAGACAGACAGACAGACAGACAGACAGACAGAGACAAGACAGAGACAGAGACAAGAATAGAGACAGAGGGACAGATACTGAGAGAGAGAGAGACATTGTCAGTGGTGCTGACACGTGGTTTATTGTGAAGGCCAGTGACCCATACACAATGGGGAAAATGGGAAAGAAGACAAAGACAGAGAGAGAGAGAAAGAGACAGAGAGACAGAGAGAAACAGAGACAGAAAGACAGAGAAGAGAGAGAGAGAGAGAAAGAGACAGAGAGACAGAGAGAAACAGAGACAAAGGCAGAGTAGAATGACAGACAGACAGACTGACGAACAGACAGACAGACAGACAGAGACAGGCACAGGGAGAGACATACACATGGGATGAATCATGAGAGAGAAAGAGAGAGAGAGGGGGGGGGAAGGAGAGAAATAAATAGGGAGAGAGAGAGAAAGAGAGAGATGGCAATGAATGATGATGATGATGTTGGTGATGATGATGATGAAAATTGTCCCAGATTGATTTCCTGGAGAGGGGGGGGGGGACATCTGAAACAGGTGACCATACAGCCACATGTCCACTTCAGTCTTTGTCCACGTCTCATTAGTCACGTGAAGTTAGGCCTTTATACACCACTACAAAGCCAACGCTCTGTGCCACATTGTAAGAGACGGAACGTAGGCTACTACGTCCCTCAACACTCAACTTGATATTTCTTCTTCCAAGATAAAGACAACACTGTGTTTTTTCCCAGTTGTAATTTATATCCGTATGTGTGACTCTTTTTTTCCAATATGAATAGAGAAGTAAAAGTTTGCAAGTGGTACATTAGGTAGCACAGCTACAAGCACTGATAATTCTTTCATTAGCAGACGTGCTTCTTGAAGTGGTTCATGGGTTATGTATCACATGATTTAAAAAACCATAATCATTCATATCTATCTTAGCAAAGATCTAGCACCATTGCTGATTTTGATTTTTTTTAAGCCAGGACAAAAGCGATATTTTGGTGTTTGTGTGCGTGCGTGTTTTGTGATCAGATTTATTTTCATGTAGGCCTAGACCCAAGATGGTGTCGAAATTCAACTGTGACAGTTTTGCTGTATGGCTGGTTTGTGTTGTTGTTGTTGTTTTTTTGTTTTGTTTGTTGGTGTTTGATAAGTCAATGATGAAGGAAACATGTCTTCTTATGTTGGAGATTTAATTAGTTACTCAGGCTGGACAAGGTAATAACATCATCCTTGTGAATTATTAATTTCGTAGGCCTATATGTGATCACCAACCACTAGGCTTTAAGTTGCTAGCCTGCTAACTGATATTTCAGGGCTTTTTATAATTAAGAAAAGGTAAAGCTGACTTTTTCTTTGTTGACATTATCACACATCAAAGAAATGTGAATATGCAACAAAAGTGTCTATAACCATTGAACTCCCCGTGTTGTGCAGGACAAACAAACAATATGACCACCATCAGAAGACTTCAGGACATCTCTATAGACAGAATTGCCGACAACTTTCAACTCTTGTGGACATATTCAAAGGACAATCAGTACAAGATTGTGTGGTGTGACCCTGGCGTAGGGTTCCCTGATGATGTTCCTGAAAAACTGTTGTGCAAATTAAGTGAGCGAAGTAAGCTGAACGATGGCACACTATCTTTGTTCCAGCCAGAACACGCCTGTCTAAAAGATGTTACAATCCCACATGCCTCGGATATAACCAAAGAAGGATTGAAAACATTAGCGAACCATCGCTTGTTGTCCTTAGATATTTGTAACAGTTCCTTGACAATAATTGATGTCCTGCAGTGCTTAGGACCACAGAATTGGGCGAGTCTAAAAAACTTGAGATGCAAAGATCTAGAATGGACGACACTTTGCCAGGAGTCTCTTTCATATAGTTCATCCAGGTTCTTTCCCAGACTTGACAACGTTTGCTGTCTGAGTTTGATAAACCTAGGACTTACAAACAGGTGTCTGGATGTCATTGCAAGCAATGTTCCAAGTCTGCAAAGTCTGGATATATCGGAAAACTCCAACATCACAAATATTTCACCTCTTCAGAAGCATGCAGAATGGTTACAAGAGTTGATAATGTACTGTCTGTACAAGCTGACTGAATTCGTCACTATTGATACTCTGCGTCAGCTGAAGCAGTTGCGACATCTGGATGTGTCTATGGATGCGAAAATGATATTTCCTGGGCCTTTCAAACACGTTCCTTGCTGATGGATCCATCCACCAATCCCAGCCTGACATCACTGGACCTGTGTGGAAGAGAGCAAGTGACAGAAGAAATGCTTGGGTAATTGCTTCATCATGCGCGCACGAACACACAACCACACACACACACACACACACACACACACACACACACAACACACAGATTATATGGAAGGATAGATAGGAAAGTAGGCAAACAGATACAAGTCATTCTCCATAGCTTTATTCCAGGTGTATGACATAGGACATCCCAAAATAAAAATTAACAAAAACTTTTAAGATTGTTTGCCTTAAAAGTAGGCTACTGAGGATGTAAAAACTGGGAATATAGACAAGACATGTTATTTCCTGTTTTACTCATGACATTTTGAATGTTTTTTTCCCAGGTTACGTAGATATTCCTGACATATCAATACAACTTTTATGTTAACCAGAGAAGAGACAGTTTTTGATGATAGAAAGGTTTTTAAAATGGCTTTATTATTGTGTATGCGAGAGTCTTCACGCTTATGCGCAAGTGTGTGTGTGTGTGTATGTGTGTGTATGTATGCGTATGTGTGTGTGTGTGTGTGTGTGTGTGTGTGTGTGTGTGTGTGTGTGTGTGTTGCGTGGTGTGTGTGTGTCTAGTCATCTCCACGTTTTCCTTTTTCAATACTTTGTTCAGGGCATTTCTGGATGCACATCCATCGCTAACTTTCCTGGGTCTGTTGCACAAAAAAGCCAGTGGCTATCCCATGTTTGACGTGAAGTCCCCACAGTACAGACCTGGCATTAAGGTGAGTGAGTGATAATCAATGAATTTTGTTTTCTATTTCCTTTTATTCATTTTAACAAGTTATATAAGACAAACGATGTGACCTAAACAAACTCATTTGTTAAAATTCAAAACACATGCCAGACTTATCACATCCTCAACAAAGGATCTGTATGCATGAAGTACAGTCACTGTCAACAATATGCAAGACAAATATATCAACACACCTGATAGATCATAGAGAACCTATGTGTACACGTCATAAGGAAGCAGTCACATCAAACTTCATTTGTAGCTAGGGATACCATACTGGTAATAGATATCGCTATAATTTTTCTCTTAAAGTGTGCAAGTTCCACCTGTATCTGGTATTTCATGGGAATATGTCTTTAAAAAGGAATATTTAATTACACATACTTACTATACCTCACTGATATATAGCCAGCAGTAGTTGGATGTCCTGCCTCATACCAAGACTTGTTCAATGTATTGTGGAAATCACAAATCTGTAGGTGTGTAGCGCATGTCCTGTAACTCCCTCTGTTCTGGAAGCCATATTTTCCTGTCCTACGCCTATTTCAGCTGAATGGTCTTTTTTGTTTTGTTTATTCTAATCAGTTGAGTTGTTCACTCAGTCATATTCAATTATGTTCTCTTCCAGCGGGAAAGAGTGCGCCCATAATCAGACTGTTCTGTTTATGAGCAGAATCAACATAGTAATAAACATTGATAACTGTAATTGTTCTCTTCTATCAGACTGCAGAGTACTCTGAGAACAACCAGTGATAACTGTATTGGTTCTGTTGTATCAGACTGAGTACTTGAAGAATAATCATTGATAACTAAATTGATTCTATAGTATCAGACCTTAGAGTGCTTGAAGAATAATCATTGATAACTAAATTGATTCTATAGTATCAGACCTTAGAGTACTTGAAGAATAATCAGTGATAACTGAATTGATTCTATATATCAGACCTTAGAGTACTATAAGAACAATCAATGAAAACTGTATTGGATCTGTTATATCAGACTGTAGAGTGTGTACTATGAAAATAATCAGCGACAACTGTAACAGTTTTGTTGTATCAGACTGCTGTGTTCAGCATTATGAGATTAATGAGCACATTCAAAAGTTGTTGTCTATTCTCTGTCATCTTTGAAATGTTGGCCAATTAAACATTTTCAGGTCTTATTTGGAAAAGCCTCATCAAATGTTGCACCATTTTAATTTTGACTGAATGGTATGATGATGTGTTTGCATTAAATAACATTGAAATGTTTGCATTAAATAACACTTAGGTGTTTGCATTAAACAACATTGAGGTGTTTGCATTAAACAAACTGAGGTGTTTGCATTAAACAACATGAGGTGTTTTCATTTCAAAATCAATGAGGTGTTTACATTGAATAAAAAAAATAACTAAACATTTACTTTGGCACAACATAGATATTATTTGCAAAAATGTCTCAATATCTTCACAGTAGGAACTATGTAGACGTGATATACACGTTGCCTTTTTGTCAAACAACAGTTCAGATGTGTTCAACTTTTGTAGGTGGCAGGCACCAGTAATCTGGACCAGATGGCTCTGTCACTGAGGTGTTACCACAAGTCACATCTGTCCTATCACAAGTATATGTACGTGTGGTACAATTTGTGCTACACTGAGCTGCCTTCCATGACAACAGACAACGATGACATCATCAGGGTATGTAACAACAGTCACTAACACTGTGAAAGGCAAGGTTACATCTATGGACCTGTATAAACATCCCATCTGACTATCGTTTAACTACATGTATGCCAGATTTAAATGTAATAATAGACGTGTAAATGTCTCACTCGACTACCTTTAGGCTACATGCATATCAGATTTAACTGTAATAACAGACCTGTATAAATGTCCCATTTGATTACGTTTAAGCTACATGTACATCAGAGTTAACAGTGATAATAGATCGGTATAAATGTCCCACTTGCTACCTTAAAGCTACATGTATGTCAGAGTTAACAGTAATAATAGACCTGTATCAAGGTCTCACTTGACTACTTTTAAGCTACATGTATACATCTAATATAACTTAATAGAACTGTATAAATGTCCCACTTGGACTTCCTTTAAGCGACATGTATACATCTAATTTAACTAAATGGATCTGTATCAAGGTCTCACTTGACTACCTTTAAGTTACATGTATACATCTGATTTAACTAAATAGACCTGTATAAATGTCCCACTTGACTACCTTTAAGCTACATGTTTATCAGAGTAACGTCTCTTTAAGACTGATGGGAGCATATGTCCACACTGACATTTGCTAATTTAAAATCATGTTCAGAACTACATTCCCTCGAAATGTTTGGTGACCAGACTGACTTTTCCTGTCCTCTGTCTATCACCTTATTGTAAAACGTTTTATCACGCCCTTGTTTTACCCAAATTCGTATATCATTCTGGGTCATGTATGTTTCCTGTAAACAGACTCTGTCACACTTTTTACTTATGTTTTGTTATAGCTGATCAGGTAGTTACTGTTTTTTTTTTCATTTGGTAAGTATGCTAGCTAAACAGCTATTCAAGAAAACTCGTTTACATTGTGCATATCAATAGTACAGTGGTTGATTACATCTCAATACAAATCAAAAGTATTTGCCAACACTACACACAGTATAGAAATGGCAACTTGACCAACAACAATTTTGGATCAGCCTCGTACATCATCGTGTGCAAGAAATGGTGTACATGTATGGTTGACGAATGTCTAATGAATGTATAACTGATGATGATGATGATTGACTGACTGAATATCTAATCAAGTGTAGATGGACTGACTGGCTGACTAATCAATTGAATGATTGCATGGTTGATTAATTGTCAAGTTGATTGAATACTCATTCCACTGATTAACTGTTTGATTTCAGGCAATCTTAGAACTGATACCAGATGTGTGGTTTAAACTCTTTACCATTTATGACACAAAGAAATGTTTGAATGGTCTGGAGAAAATTTTGTGGTATCGCTGTGTTTCTCACATTCAGCCTGACACTATCAGGCAGCTTCTTCGTACTTGTCATCTGGTACTGAAGCAGTGTGATGCACTGCGTCCACAGCTGACAATACTGACAGAGGATTGGTAAGTTGTGTGCAGAGAGAGAGAGAGAGAGAGAGAGAGAGAGAGAGAGAGAGAGAGAGAAAGAGAGAGAGAAAAGATAACTATTATAGACATTAAATAGAATCTTGTTCATCTGGTCCACGCCCTGTGGGCGACTGCAGCAACAGTGTAAATATGTGATTAATAATAATAAATAATAATTACATATGTATATAGCGCAAAATCTTCATAAAATCAAATCTAAGCGCTGAAACACACACACCACGCACGCACGCACGCACACACACGCACCAACGCGCGCACACACACACACACACACACACACACACACACACACACACACACACACACACACACACACACACACACACACACGGCTATAAATGGGGAGAAAGAATAAAAACAATGGAAAATTATAGAGAGCATATTATATACAATTATATATTACAATGTGATTCCCTTCTGGGCGGAGACAGGCTGCAGAGGGGATTGAGTGAGGTCAGGATTTTATGCAGAGGAGAAAAGGTGAGTTTTGAGAGCGGACTTGAAGGAGACAAAAGTAGGTTGCTGACGGACTGAGAGAGGAAGTTTGTTCCAGGAGAGCGGACCAGAAACAGAGAAGGCTCGTGGACCATAGGTATTGAGCTTAGTGCGTGGAAAGCGAAAAGTCAGAGGATCGGAGGCAGAGCAGAGGGTACGTGAGGGAACATAGATCCTCAAGTAGGCTTGACAGGTAATCAGGGGCTACGTTATTGAGGCTTTTGTAGCACATGGTGTCTAGTTTGTACTGTATGCGCTTTGATACAGGGAGCCAGTGAAGTTGTGCCAGGAGAGGAGATATGTGGTCAGCTTTTTTCTTTTTGAGTACAAGGCGTGCAGCATTGTTTTGAATGCGCTGTAGGATGTGAGTGGTGGAGGCAGGAAGACCGGACAGGAGTGAATTGCAATAGTCAATGCGAGACATTATGAAGAAGAGAACGAGTTTTGCAGTTGTTTCCACAGAGAGATACTTCCTGATCAGGCTTATACGATGGAGGTGATAGTAGCAAGATCTGGCAGTTTGAGAAACAAAGTTGTTCATGGAGAGGGTAGAGTCAATGCAGACACCAAGGTTTTTAGCTGAATCAGAAATTGGGACTGATGTGTTACATAATGGGAGAGAAAGAGGAGGCAGCTGAGAAAGTTTCTGACGGGTGCCAATGAGGATAGCTTCTGTCTTGTCATCATTTAGCTGAAGTTTGTTGTATGTCATCCAATTTTTGATGTCCGAGTAACACTCAGTGGTGCGAGTCAGGAGGCGCTGTATATTGTCAGGTGAGTCACTGTCTTAAAGTTGGGTGTCATCAGCATAGAAGTGGTGTTTTTATACAGTGGGAGTTGATGATGGTGGACAGGGAGGGAGGTGTAAAGAGTGAAAAGAACAGGGCCAAGGACAGATCCTTGTGGAACACCACAGGTCAGGTATGCAGGTTGAGAGTAAGTGCCATTGATGAGAACAGTTTGTTTTCTGTTTGATAGATAAGAATTGAACCAGAAGAGAGCAATGTCAGAGATGCCAAAAGTATGATGAAGTCTAGAAAGGAGAATACCATGATCAATGGTATCGAAGGCTGCAGACAGATCAAGGAGTGTGAGGAGAGAGACTTTGCCAGTATCAGTTGCAAGGAGGAGATTGTTGAGAATGTGTAGCAAGGCAGTTTCAGTGCTATGGCACTGGCGGTAGCTGACTGGAAAGGATTGAGGAGATTATTGGCAGACAGGTGAGAGTTCAGTTGGTTGAGGACAACTTTTTCAAGCAGTTTTGACAAGAAAGAAAGATTAGAGATAGGCCGTAATTTTTCAGTTCATTTGGGTCTAAATTGAATTTCTTGACGAGAGGGTGAACAATAGCAGACTTGAAAGAATCTGGGACAGTTCCAGTTTGGAGAGAAGTGTTGATGATGTCAGTGATGAATGGGAGGACCGTAGGGAGACAGTCAGAGTAGAGAGAACCTGGAAGAGGATCCAGTTCGCAGGTTTCGAACGACATGGATCTGACTGTGTTGAGAATTTCTTCTTGTGAGACTGGGGTAAGAGTAGTAAGAGGTGTGCCAGAGAAGGAAGGGTCAGGTGGGCATGGTTGACAGGTTGTCCTGTCAAGCCTGTCACGAAAGAGTTTGTATTTTGGTGGTGAAATACTTGGAGAATACAGATGGGAGTTCTTCATTTGTGTGTTTTGTTGGGAGAGGTAAATCTTTTCGTGTGCCAAGGAGATGATTCATGGTTGTAAAGAGTTCTTTTGAAGAAGAGGCATTCAGGATTTTGTTTTGGAAATAGTTTGTTTTTGCAGATGCAATGAGGGTGGATACTTTTGTTTTAGAGGCTTGGAAAAGTTGCCTATGTACAGTGAGTTTGGATTTGCGCCAGCGGCGCTCTGCTCTGTGGCAGGCACGTTTTGCACAGGCAATCTCATGAGTGAGCCAGGGGGTAGGGGGGCGGTCAGGTAAAAGACGGGTTGTGGCTGGAGCATGAGTGTCCAGAAGATGGTGGAGAGTAGTGTAGAATTCATCGGCAAGGTTATGTGACTTTTCAGAAAGGAGACGGAAGGCATCAGATGAAAATGTGGAGAGGTCGATAGATTTGAGATTGCGTCGAGTCACTGTGCGCATGGTACGGGAAGGAGGAGGAATGTCAAGAGAACAGAGAATTGCAGAGTGGTCAGATGGAAGGGCTGAAGTTAGACGGGTAGAAAGAACTAAGCAGTTGTCAGTAGCTGAATTGTGGTGATCACGAGAAATGATCCAGTCAAGAATGTGACCTTTTTGATGGGTTGGTTCAGAAATGTGTTGAGTCATATTGTGATTGGACAGAGAGTTGATGATATGTCTTGTGTCATAACGGTGAGTGTTGTCATAGTGGACATTGATGTCACCTAGAATGATGAGATTTCCAGGTAAGAGGCAGTAGTAATCAAGAAGTTGATCAAAGTCAGAGAGAAACATGGATGTGGTGAGCTTGTTGGCAGAGCTAGGTGGAGGTCGATAGACACAGGAGAAGGTGATGGGGTGAGGGGTGGATTGGAAGGATACTTCAACGTGCTCGAAAGAAGGATGGGAGAAAGGCAGAGACTGCGAGAAGGACAGGCGGGAATGGAGTGAGTCGTTGTAGAGGATGGCGATACCACCCTCGGGATGAGCGATGGAAAGAAGCAAGCCTGTAACCACTCGGAGTGAGACTCACATGTATAGGTTCATGACCAAGGGGGTTAAGCCATGTTTCGGTGATAAAAGCAATGTCAACATGCTCATCTGCGATAAAGTCAGCAATGACATCAGCTTTACCATCAGTGCATGTTGACTGAGCGTTAAAAAGGCATAGTTTCAGTTTATCACAATGCG
>JAPXFY010003744.1:0-20445 GCA_030674185.1 Monoplex corrugatus | reverse complement strand
CCACAAGAATGCATTAAAAGCCAGAGTCAATTTGGCACGTGTTATCAGTATGGCATCACTAGCTGTACACAGTCTGGTTCTATTCATAACGTCTTTGGTCCCCTCTGAAGCAAGACTGGTTGAAGCAGTAAAGCATGTGTAGTGTTTATCTGTCACCCTTGGAAATAAAGACTGAGCTCACCTTACTTATCTTATCTTGGCTTGTCTGTATCTCTCAGACCTGATTGATACCAAGATATGTTGTGAAAGGAAGCGTTGAGGATAATAAGTCACAGTCTCAGTCCACAATGGAACTCCATAGTATCATGGTTATCATCCCCATCATCATTGTCACCATAGTATTGTGAACAATTGTCTCAGACATTGTGGCCATTGAAATGGCATAGAAAATAGAAAATAAAAACAAAGAAAGCATTGAATAACACTATTTAAGTAACCCCACCCTAACCCCACCCCACCCCAAACCCAAAAACATGACCGGAGCAATTTGAAGGGGTACTACTTACATCCAACCATCTCACACTACATGCCTGAGTCATTCAGCTTAGAAGAGGAATGTGGAGTGACCCTATTACATCAATGCAAACAAAACCTGGACCAGAGCTTTAGACACAAAGACAGAGTCATTCACTCCCTAGAACACCACAAGGGACATCACCACTACAATAAAGTCAGTACATGTCTTATTTCCTATACGTAACATAAATGTGTGTGTCTGCGTGTGTGTGTGTGTGGTGTGTGTGGTGTGTGTGTGTGTGTGTTGTGTGTGTGTTGTGTGTGTGTGTGTTAGTGTGTTGTGTGTTGGTGTCATGTGTTGTGTGTGTGTGTGTGTGCAGTGTGTGTGCGTGTGTGACATGTAATCGCGCGTGGCAGGTGGTGCGTGTGTGTAATCGGTGTGGTGTGGTGGGGTGTGTGTGTGTGTGTGTGTGTGTGTGTGTGTGTGTGTGTGTGTGTGTAGACAGCTGGACACCATCTATCCTTTGTCTCACAAACATTCAAAGAAAAAGTTGCATTTCCAACAAACTACGTGGTGTTGGTGGCAAGTGAGTGAAGCAGTGTTTGTGTACAACTCTCCTGTCTTGGTTTTGTTTGTGTTGATGTAATAGGGTCAATGGCAGTCCTTCCCCCATACTTGAACAAGGCAGGCTTGTAGTGTGAGATGGTTGCGTATAAGTAGTACCCCTTTCAAATTTGTCCCAGTCATTTTTAGTGTGTGTGTGCATGTGTGTGCGTGTGTGTGTGTGTGTGTGTGTGTGTGTGTGTGTGTGTGTGTGTGTGTTGTGTGTGTGTAGTGTGTGTGTGTGTGTGTGTGTGTGTGTGTGTGTGTGTGTGTGTTGTGTGTGTGTTAACTATTACATGGAGTTCATTGGTCTAACATGACATTACTAAAATTTTGTTTGTTTGTTTTATTTCCATTTTCTACTCTATTTCAATGGCCACGATGTCTGGGACAATTGTTCACAATGCTATGGTGATGGTGATGATGGGGTTTATAATCATGATGCCATGGAGTTCCATTGTGGATTGAAACTGTGACTGATTATACTCTATGCTTCCATTCATGAAATAACCAGACTGCATCAGGTCTATTCACTCTGAACAACTCCATGCCTGTTTTTCTTCTTGCAGCCTACTATCTCCTCTCGTTCATATACTTGGGAGTTCAAAATCCCTCAATACAGATACAAGACATGCTTTCTAATCATTGCTCATTTGGATCTTTTCTGAGGAATAATCTGCCCTTTAATCTGAAACGTTTATCTAGCCTTTGCTCTTTTATGACCCATCTTAAAGCCCACATTTTCTGTGAATCTTTCCGTTTGACTTTCAGTCCTCAGCTATTTCAATGCGTTCTTGTAGAGTGGATGTTACTTAGGGCATGTCCATGTTAAAGGATAAAAATGATAAATGTGTGTTACATGTATAATTTCATGTCTGTTTTTATTGTAGAATAGTAAGCGCATAGACCACTGTTAGGTGCACCATAAATCATTATATTATTGATATCATTATTTTTATCAATATACTCTATCATGGTATCAATCAGGCCTGAGAGAGAACAGACAAGCCAAGTTAAGATAAGATCAGTCTTTATTCCCGAGGGTGATAGATAAACACCACACATGCTTTTCTTCTTCATTCTGTCCTTGTCTGACAAGGAACTAAACTATCTTATGTAAATGATTAAATATTGAAATATATTACTTGTGTTTATGTTATTTCATACAAATAAACATTTACAAAAGATGGCAGAGTGACAGAGGGGAGGGGGAGGGAAGAGAGAGAGAGAGAGAAAGAGAGAGAGCGAAACAGACAGACAGACAGGCAGACAGGCAGGCAGGCAGACAGACAGAGAGATATAACAGAGAGAGAGAGAACACACACACACACACACAGAGACAGACAGGAGCTGAAAATTGTCCCAAACTGATTTCCTGGGGGAACACCTGAAACATGCGACCATGCAGTCAGTTGGTCAGTCATTGTCCACATCCTACTGCTCACGTGAGAGTGGGCCTATTTCATCACTACAAAGCCATTACTCTGTGACACGCTGTGAGAGACAGAACATACTACGTACTACGTCCCTCAGTACTCTACTTGATATTTCTTCTTCCAAGGTGAGTGACTGCTTTAATTTTGCTTCTTGTAGTTTATGTACGTGGACATTCCACAGTTTGTTTCTTATAGAAGTAGAGTGAAAAAAAAGTTGAGTGAGTGTTTGCGATGAAAT
This sequence comes from Monoplex corrugatus, assembly GCA_030674185.1. NCBI lineage: Eukaryota > Metazoa > Mollusca > Gastropoda > Littorinimorpha > Ranellidae > Monoplex > Monoplex corrugatus. Next base: position 17,711 of record JAPXFY010003744.1, on the reverse strand, counting down.
GTATATTTTTTTCAACAATCAAGTCTTTACCTTTATGTACACTGGATTTTATAGCAGAACCCGTGGACATGTGTCAACATTTTCTACAAAAAAATCACCATTGTTTTGCAGTTGTGTGGACTCTCCTTAGACCCCGAAAATTTCAACAGAGTTAACTGTGAACTAGTGCTGTAATTTGACTTTGAATAAATTTATGAGTGGTGCACCAGGTGGTAGAGTTTCAGACACTTTTAAGTCTTTTATTAGCAGACGTCCTGCTTGGCGTGGATCATAAATTGGACATAACACATGATTGAGTCGATAAACATTCATCACTATCATAGTAAAAATGTGGCACTGTCACTGATGTGATGGAAGCTAGGAAAAATGTGATCTTCTGGCGATCTTTTTGAGTTTCGTGATCAGAGGTTTCTGTAGGATCTATCAAGATATCAGATGGCATCCAGATACAACTCTGATAGGTTTTATTTAATGTGTTTTGGCATTGGATTAGTCAGCAATAAAGAAAATGTGTCTACTAGGGGCAGAGATAAACACATGGTTCTTGTAATATAGGCTAAATGTAGAATCATTAATTGGCAAAGATTCCAATGGTCTGCATGACAGTTTACTATCAACAAGTGCATCATCAAATAGGCATGATCAAACTTATCACAGAGATGGTTGAGGGAGTATAAGAAGTAGTAGCGGTGGTGCTTCTAAAATCTAGATACAATGTGTTCATTTCACCACAGAAGACTCATGACAACAATGCAAACAAAACTTACCAATACAGCTATTGAAAGCACAGACAGACATATTTTCTCTCTGTGATGTTGTCTTGTGTTGACTGTACATTACCCTGAGACCAATTTCTGGAAAGCATTGTGTTTCATATGAATTCGTGAATTTTACTTTGCAGAATTGCATAAGTACTGAACATGCACCACATACACAAAAATCATAAGTAATGTGGTGCGTATTTGTTATCTGATTATCCCACCTACTTGTTAACTTTTTTGTCATCAAAATTCACAAATGATTACCCTAGGAAACAGTTGCTTCCCCTTGTTTTGTGCTAAATGACTTGATAATATACATCATTCAGATACCATTAGAATATGTATGCTAATACATAGGTGGCTGGTCTAGATTGTAATTTATATGTTTTTAAACAAGTACCCAATAACTACTACCAGGATTAATACTATAATAGGACTAAATGATCAAGTTGCAGTCAGCTGGTCATAAGTGGCTAAAAATCGCTGGATAGGGTCAACATTCTAATAATTGATAGTTTTCAACATACAAGTCTCAAACACTTAATGTTTGAGTTTCCCAAAATCTAATGCCTGAAACCATCTTCCAACGATATTTCAAAGAAAACAAATTCAGAATTCTACATACATATTTCTTCCCCTGTTAGAAAAGCACTCAAGTTCTACAGACATTAAATGTGTCCATAAACAACTATAATAGACAAGCCTCCATTATATGTTTTGTTTTCACGGTTTTTTTTTTTGGTTTAATTTATGTTTTGTTTTGATGGGTTTTGTTGTTTAATTTATGTTTTGTTTTCTTTTTTCTTTTTCTATATCAGTTTATGAACTTTGAAATGTTAACATTCAGAAATGAAAACGTATGCCTCTAGCCTGATTTTGCTATGTTGCATCATGTATGCTTTATACAAATACTTTGAGTTTGAGCGTTATGATCTTGATATAGTGAAATTCTGTAGAAATAGACTGTGAATGATGGATGCAGTAATCAAGTGGGTAAATGTGGAACTAGCAGTCAGAAAGTCCTAAGTTCAATCCTTCTAGACACTTTCACTTGGTGGGTAAAGAGTAAAGATTTTTCCAGTCTCGTGGGTCATTATGTCTCTATCTACAGAATGTCATCTAATTGGATACACAAGGGAATTAGTCAATTTATTGTTGAATTGTGAATCAGGACTAATATTTCTCATTAGGCCAGAAGAGGAGAAACTGCTATCAGAGATTTCCCACAAAACGGCGAGCAGAAACATAGTCCTAATACTAGTAATAATATATTGTTCTGTAGCACAATGCAAGTGCACAAGATAAAAAAAATGATAGAGTGAAATGAAAGTCCAAAGAATTAAGCAAATAATTAAAACCATGAATTCGCTGCCATGAGGTAAAGAACATCCTCTGATCGATGACTTAAACTAAAGCCTGACTTTTGTCTGAGTTAATGGGCATTAGCCTGGCTCATTATAACTGTTCTGTTCTTGAGGTAGTAACATCATCTTTATTCTTGATTTAAAGCCTTTTCTAAAATCTGATTTCAGGGGCATTAGCCTGACTGATTGACTACTATTCTATCCATGAGGTTTGCAATAAAATCATCATAATCCATGTTCAAAAGTCTGCTTATGGACATCAGCTGGCTAATGTACTCTCTCCGTGAGATAATGAAATCATCGTTATCTATAATGTAAGCTCTACCTTTTATCTGATTTCATGAGCATTAGCCTCGCACATTAAACGGTAGTGTGTTCTTGAGATAATACAATCACCATTATTATTCTTAATTTTGTAGGTCTATATGTGGCCATCAGTCACTAAGTTTTGAGTTGCCAGCTTGCTATCTGATCTGTCAGGGATTTCGTATGTTTGGAAAGGATGAATATAACTTTTTGTGTGTAAATATCTCCTTATATTTTCTTGAGCAATTCGTTTATCCACTGCCGGCCTGCTAAGCCAGTCACAGCTTCACCAGTGCCCCGTTGGCCAACATTACCTGTTTCCACCTCCCACGACGAGGACGAGGGGTTGGGCTTTGGGAGGCATAACAACTGAAGCCATCCATGTGTGCGGTGAAACTGGAATTCAGTGGCTCACCACCATCTTTCAGAAAGCTTGGGAGGAGAGAAAAGTACCAGAAGACTGGCAAAATGCAATAGTGGTGCCAATATGGAAGAAGAAGGGCAGCAAGAAAGACTGCAGTACCTACAGAGGCATATCACTACTCAGTCATGTAGGGAAAATGTACGCAAAGATCCTGGAGCAGCGCACTCGATCGAAAACAGAACATCTCCTCAGTGACGCCCAATTTGGCTTCAGAAAAGGAAGAGGGTGCACCAATGCAATCTTTGCACTACGACAACTGTGCGAGAGGGCGATCGAATACGACCGAGATCTCCATCTTGTATTCGTTGATCAAGAAAAGGCCTTTGATCGAGTGAACAGAGACAAGCTATGGAAGGTCCTCGAGCAGTACGACGTCAAGGGCCAGCTGCTAGACAACATTCGGGCCATCTATGGCAACAGCAGGAGTGCAGTCCGCACCGCCAGTGGAACATCTGACTGGTTCCCAGTGACATCGGGAGTAAGGCAGGGCTGTAATCTCTCCCCTCTTCTCTTCGTGATATATATGGATCAGATTACGAAGGAGGCAAACCCAGACCCTGAGGCACTCAATGAACTCATGTTTGCGGACGACCAGGCAATAGTGAACAATGACAAGATACAGCTACAGGAGCACACAGACCAGCTCAGTGAAAGCTGCAAGACATACGGCATGAAGATCAGCGTCAGCAAGACCGAGGTCATGACTGTCAGTAAGAGACCAAACAAACTGGATATCAACATCAACGGAACCCAGTTGAAGCAAGCCAGTGAATTTAAATACCTGGGCAGCATCTTCACTGAAAATGGCAAACTAGACAGAGAAATCGAGACCAGATGCCAGAAAGCCAACGCAGTCAGCTACCAATTTGCCCCTCTCCTGAAACACCCAAGCATTCCCACCAGCACTAAGGCGAAACTCATCAACACCATTTTTCTACCAACGCTGACATACCAGTGCCAGACATGGTCCCTAACTAAAGTCCTCGAGAGAAAACTGGTCACCTGTGAAATGAATTGCCTGAGGAAAGCAGTAAACAAGACAAGGCGGGACAAGATCAGAAATGAGGTGATACGAGACATGGTAGGAGCAACACCAATCCTACAACACATCGAACATATGAGGATCAAGTGGTTCGGACACCTCACACGTATGCCCCTAAACCAACCAGCTCTTCGGGCATACAACACCAGATACTCTGGCTGGAGAGCCAGAGGAAGACCAAGACGATGATGGAGCGACTCCGTGGCAGACACCCTCAGAGCTCACGAGATGTCCCTTCTCCAGGCCACCCGCCTTGCTGCTGACAGACGACTGTATCTCCCCGCGACGCCCACCGGTACAATCGGAAGGAAAAAGTAAAAGTAAAAGTAAAGTAAGTGTGTAAATATTCTCACACATCAATGAACATACGAATTTGAAACAGTATTGTCTTTAATCATTGTTTTTCACGTTTTGCAGGACCAATAAACATGACAACCACCATCAGAAGTCTCCAGGACATCTGTATAAAATGTTTTGTTGACAGTTTTGAACAGCTGTGGACGTTCTCAGAGGACAATCAGAACCAGACTGTTTGGCTTGACCCTGGCCAAGGGCTCCTTGTTCCTGAAAAACTGTTGTATGAATTAAGTAAGCGAAGCAAGCTGAACAAATGGACACTATCTTTGTTTCAGCCTGAGCATGCCTGTCTAGAAGATGTTACAATCCCAGATGCCTCACAAATAACTGCACAAGGATTGAAAACATTAGCGTCCCATCGCTTGTTGTCCTTAGATATTTGTAACAGTTTCTTGACATTGATTGATGTCCTGCAGTGCTTAGGATCACAAAATTGGGCGAGTCTAAAAGACTTGAGATGCAAAGATCTAAAATGGAGGTCACTTTGCCTTCAGTCTTTTTCACTTGGTTCAAACAGGTTCTTTCCCAGGCTTGACAGTGTTCGCTGTCTGAGTTTGATAAACGTAGGACTTACAGACTGGTGGCTGGATGTCATATCAAGCAATGTTCCAAATCTGGAAAGATTGGATATATCTGAAAACATCAATATAAGATATATTTCACCTCTTCAGAAGCACGCAGAGCGGCTACAAGTGTTGATAATGTACAGGCTTAACGAGCTCTTTGAAATCCCCACTGCTGATACTCTGGATAAGCTGAAGCAGTTGCTACATTTGGATGTGTCTTTGAATGAGAGACACGCATTTCCTGGCACCTTTCAAACAAGTTCCTTGCTGATGGATCCATCCACCAATCCCAACCTGACATCACTGGACCTGTCTGGAAGAGAGGAAGTGACAGAAGATATGCTTGGGTAATTGCTTCATCATGTGTACACACTCACACACACACACACACACACACACACACCACACACACACACACTCACACACTATACACACACACACACACATTAGCAAACGCACACACACACACACTGCAATACATACACACAAACACACATACACACAGTAGCAAACACACACACAAACGCACCACACACACACACACACACACTACCATACATATATACACACAAATACACAGACACACTATATAACACACACATTATCTGGATGGATAGATAGAAAGACAGGCAGACAGATACAAGTCATTCTTCATAGCTTTATTCCAGATATAAGACACCCAAAACAAAAATTAGCAAAACCCCTAAAGTTTGTTTGCACTTAAAAGTAGGCTACTGAGGATGCAAAAACTGGGATTATAGACAAGCCATGTTATTTCCTTTTTTACTCATGGCATATTTGTACGTTTTTTTCTCCAAGTTACGTAGATATTCCTGAGGGAATAGGCTACAACTTTAATGTTAACCAGAGAAGAAATAGTTCTTGGTGATAGGGAGGATTTAAAATGACTTTGTCATTATGCGTGTGCATAAATCTCTCTCTCTTTGTGTGTGTGTGTGTGTGTGTGTGTGTGTGTGTGTGTGTGTGTGTGTGTGTGTGTGTGTGTGTGTGTGTGTGTGTGTGTGTGTGTGTGTATGCTAGTCATCTCTACGTTTTCCTTTTTCAATATTTTGCTCAGGGTATTTCTGGACGCACATCCATCGCTAACTTTCCTGGGTCTGTTGTACAATGAAGCCAGTGGCTATCCCATGTTTGACGTGAAGTCCCCACAGTACAGACCTGGCATTAAGGTGAGTGAGTGATAATGATAATCAATGAATTTTGTTTGTATTTCTGTTTATTAATTTTAACAAGATATATAAGACAAACAATGTCAGCAAAGTAACTCATTACTTCTACAACGACTCACTCCATTCCCGCCTGTCTTTCTCGCAGTCTCTGCCTTTCTCCCATCCTTCTTTCGAGCACGTTGAAGTATCCTTCCAATCCACCCCTCACCCCATCACCTTCTCCTGTGTCTATCGACCTCAACCTAGCTCTGCCAACAAAAGCTCACCACATCCATGTTTCTCTCTGACTTTGACCAACTACTTGACTACTACTGCCTCTTACCTGGAAATCTCATCATTCTAGGTGACATCAATGTCCACTATGACAACACTCACCGTTATGACACAAGACATATCATCAACTTTCTGTCCAATCACAATATGACTCAACATATTTCTAAACCAACCCATCAAAAAGGTCACATTCTTGACTGGATCATTTCTCGTGATCACCACAATTCAGCTACTGACAACTGCTTAGTTCTTTCTACCCGTCTAACTTCAGCCCTTCCATCTGACCACTCTGCAATTCTCTGTTCTCTTGACATTCCTCCTCCTTCCGTACCATGCGCACAGTGACTCGACACAATCTCAAATCTATTGACCTCTCCACATTTTCATCTGATGCCTTCCGTCTCCTTTCTGAAAAGTCACATAATCTTGCCGATGAATTCTATACTACTCTCCACCATCTTCTGGACACTCATGCTCCAGCCACAAACCGTCTTTTACCTGACCGCCCCCCTACCCCCTGGCTCACTCATGAGACTGCCTGTGCAAAACGTGCCCACCGCAGAGCAGAGTGCCGCTGGCGCAAATCCAATCTCACTGTACATAGGCAACTTTTCCAAGCCTCTAAAACAAAAGTATCCACCCTCATTGCATCTGCAAAAACAAACTATTTCCAAACCAAAATCCTGAATGTCTCTTCTTCAAAAGAACTCTTTACAACCATGAATCATCTCCTTGGCACACGAAAAGATTTACCTCTCCCAACAAAACACACATATGAAGAACTCCCATCTGTATTCTCCAAGTATTTCACCACCAAAATACAAACTCTTCGTGACAGGCTTGACAGGACACCCTGTCAACCATGCCCACCTGACCCTTCCTTCTCTGGCACACCTCTTACTACTTTTACCCCAGTCTCACAAGAAGAAATTCTCAACACAATCAGATCCATGTCGTTCAAAACCTGCGAATGGATCCTCTTCCAGGTTCTCTCTACTCTGACTGTCTCCCTACGCTCCCCCATTCATCACTGACATCATCAACACTTCTCTCCAAACTGGAACTGTCCCAGATTCTTTCAAGTCTGCTATTGTTCACCCTCTCCTCAAGAAATACAATTTAGACCCAAATGAACTGAAAAATTACCGGCCTATCTCTAATCTCTCTTTCTTGTCAAAACTCCTTGAAAAAGTTGTCCTCAACCAACTGAATTCTCACCTGTCTGCCAACAATCTCCTCATTCCTTTCCAGTCAGCCTACCGCCAGTGCCATAGCACTAAAACCGCCTTGCTACACATTCTCAACAATCTCCTCCTTGCAACTGATACTGGCAAAGTCTCTCTCCTCACACTCCTTGATATGTCTGCAGCCTTTGATACCATTCATCATGATATTCTCCTTTCTAGACTTCATCATACTTTTGGCATCTCTGACATTGCTCTCTCCTGGTTCACTTCATATCTATCAAACAGAAAACAAACTGTTCTCATCAATGGCACTTACTCTCAACCTGCATACCTGACCTGTGGTGTTCCACAAGGATCTGTCCTTGGCCCTGTTCTTTTCACTCTTTACACCTCCCCCCTGTCCACCATCATCAACTCCCACTCTATAAAACACCACTTCTATGCTGATGACACCCAACTTCAAAGACAGTGACTCACCTGACAATATACAGCACCTCCTGACTCGCACCACTGAGTGTTACTCGGACATCAAAAATTGGATGACATGCAACAAACTTCAGCTAAATGATGACAAGACAGAAGCTATCCTCATTGGCACCGTCAGAAACTTTCTCAGCTGCCTCCTCTTTCTCTCCCATTATGTAACACATCAGTCCCAATTTCTGATTCAGCTAAAAACCTTGGTGTCTGCATTGACTCTACCCTCTCCATGAACAACTTTGTTTCTCAAACTGCCAGATCTTGCTACTATCACCTCTATCGTATAAGCCTGATCAGGAAGTATCTCTCTGTCGAAACAACTGCAAAACTCGTTCTCTCCTTCATAATGTCTCGCATTGACTATTGCAATTCACTCCTGTCCGGTCTTCCTGCCTCCACCATTCACATCCTACAGCGCATTCAAAACAATGCTGCACGCCTTGTACTCAAAAAGAAAAAAGCTGACCACATATCTCCTCTCCTGGCACAACTTCACTGGCTCCGTGTATCAAAGCGCATACAGTACAAACTAGACACCATGTGTTACAAAAGCCTCAATAACGCAGCCCCCAATTACCTGTCAAGCCTACTTGAGATCTATGTTCCCTCACGTACCCTCCGCTCTGCCTCCGATCCTCTGACTTTTCGATTTCCACGCTCTAAGCTCAATACCTATGGTCCACGAGCCTTCTCTGTTTCTGGTCCACTCTCCTGGAACAAACTTCCTCTCTCAGTCTGTCAGCAACCTACTTTTGTCTCCTTCAAGTCCGCTCTCAAAACTCACCTTTTCTCCTCTGCATAAAATCCTGACCTCATTCAATCCCCTCTGCAGCCGGTCTCCACTCGGAGAGGAATCACATTGTAATATATAATTGTATATAATATGCTCTCTATAATTTTCCATTGCTTTTTTTCTTTCTCCCCATTTATAGCCGTGTGCGTGTGTGTGGTGTGTGTGTGTGTGGCGCGCGCGCGTGTGTGTGTGTGTGTGGTGCGTGCGTGTGTGTGCGTGCGTGCGTGGTGTGTGTGCGTGCGTGAGTGTGTGTGTCTGTTTCAGCGCTTAGATTTGATTTTATCAAGATTTTGCGCTATATAAATATTGTAATTATTATTATTATTATTATCATTTGTTAAAGTTCAAAACGCATGCCAGACTGTCACATCTTCAACAAAGGATCTGTATGCATGAATTACAGTCGCTGTCAACAATATGTATGACAAACATATCATCATACACTGATAGGTCATAGAGAAACAATGCAAACACCTCATGAGGAAACAAGGATGGATATCAACTTCATCTGTAGCGAGGGATCACTTAGTAGACATAGTTACCATTTTCTTTTAACGTGTGCAAGTTCCATCTGTATCTGGTATTTTACGGGAATATATCTTAAAAAAATGTTTAATTACACATACTTACTATACCCCACTGATATATAACCACCAGTAGTTGGATGTCCTGCCTCATACCAATACTTGTTCACATAATGTGGAAATCACAAATCTGTAGGCGTGTAGCACAGGTCCTATAACTCCCTCTGTTCTGGCAGCCATATTTTTCTGTCCTACACCTATTTATCTGAATGGTCCTTTTCCCTTTGTTTATTCTAATCAGTTGAGTTGTTTACTCTGTCATATTTAATTGCGTTCTCTTCCAGAGGGAAAGAATGCGCCCATAATCAGACTACTTTGTTTATGAGAATAATCAGCACAGTTATGACTGAAATATAAACACTGATGAATGTATTTGTTGTGTTGTATCAGACTGTAGAGTACTATAAGAATAATTGATGATAACTATATTGGTTCTGTGTATCAGACTGTAGAGTATTATAACAATAATTGGCGATAACTATATTGGTTCTGTTGTATCAGACTGTAGAGTACTATAAGAATAATTGACGATAACTATATTGGTTCTGTTGTATCAGACTGTAGAGTATTATAAGAATAATTGATCGATAATTATATTGGTTCTGTTGTATCAGCCTATAGCGTACTAAAAGAATAATCAGTGATGACTATATTCGTTCTGTTGTATCAGACTGTAGAGTATGTATTATGAGAATAATCAGCGATAATTATTTTGGTTCTGTTGTATCAGTCTGCTCTGTATTGCATTATGAGAATAATCAACAGTTTAAGAAGTTGTTGTCTATTCTCTGCCATCTTTGAAATGTCGGCCAATCAGAATTTTCAGGTATTATTAAAACAATCTGATTAAATGTTGCACCTTGAAGTAGCCTTTGTGATTTTGATTGAATCTATATCAGTGAAAACAACAATGAAGTGTTTGCATTGAATGAGATTGGCATACTTTAACTGAACATTTACTTTGACATTACATAGATGTTAGTTGCAAAAATATCTCAAAATGATGACAATAGGAACTATGTAGACATGTTAGACTTGTTCCCGTGTGTCAGACATTTCATCAGATGTTAAACGTTTGCAGGTGGCAGGCACCAGTAATCTGGACCAGATGGCTCTGTCACTGAGGCGTTACAAGTCACGTCCCGGGTATTGTGTATTGTTACACGTATTGGACGTGTTGGACCACACTGAGCTATCTTTCAATACAACAGATAATGATGACATCATCAGGGTATGTAACACCAATTACTGACACTGTGAAAAGCAAGGTCACATCCATGGACCTGTAAAATATCGCACTTGACCATCGTTAAACTACATGTATTATGCAGTGTGTATGAGTAGATGTCGCGCCAGCAGGCTGCAAAAGTGTGTGTGGTGTTTTACAGTGATTTTATCGTGGTTCTATTTGATTTTATGCATTGAATTTTGTATCAGTTTGTTGTTTTTAAATCCCGACACACGGTGATGTAAATATTCTTTTTAAATTTTGAATATTTTACCAGATAATCTGATTTCAAAGTTTTTACACCTACTTTTCATCATTTTAATTCAGCCGCTCAAGTCGGACATTTTATCTGTGAACTGTGTTTACATTTTAGCCTACTGTGTTCGCCCAACGCTACAGCTTTCCCAAACCTTTGTGTTCTCTGCAAGTATTTTCCTCTCCTGACTGGCTCGCAATTATGGACCCTTCTTTTATAAAACAAATTGGACTGACACTTTTTAAACACAGCAAGTGCTACCTCGGTGGAGGCGTCTACCAGCGCATACGAACACTGGGGCTGTGTACTAAGCCCCGCACTGCGCGATCCTGTCGTGGTGGACGTCTCCACCGACTTTGGCACAATCTGCCTCCTGCTGTGCCAGTCTGACACCACTCTTCTGCTTCTTCGTCTCCTCCACTGCCCCTGCACTCGACCTTCCTGCTGCAAACTTCGTCTCCTCCTCTGCCGTCTTCGCCTTCGCCTTCTGTCCGGCCGGTGCCGCCTTCGCCTTCTGTCCCGCTGGTGCCGCTTTCGTCTTCTGTCCCGCCGGCGCTGCCCTCGTCTTCTGTCCCGCTGGTGCTGCCTTTGTCTTCTGTCCCGCTGGTGCCTCCTTCATCTTCTGTCCCGTCGTTGCTGCCTTCGTCTTCTGCCCCGCTGGTGTCGCCTTCGTCTTCTGCCCCGTCGGTGCTGCCTTCGTCTCCACCTCGGCCGCCGCATTGTGATAAACTGAAACTCTGCCTTTTTAACGCTCAGTCAACATGCACTGATGGCAAAGCTGATGTCATTGCTGACTTTATCGCAGATGAGCATGTTGACATTGCTTTTATCACCGAAACATGGCTTAACCCCCTTGGTCATGAACCTATACATGTGAATCTCACTCCGGGTGGTTACAGGCTTGCTTCTTTCCATCGCTGATCCCGAGGTGGTGGTATCACCATCCTCTACAACGACTCACTCCATTCCCGCCTGTCTTTCTCGCAGTCTCTGCCTTTCTCCCATCCTTCTTTCGAGCACGTTGAAGTATCCTTCCAATCCACCCCTCACCCCATCACCTTCTCCTGTGTCTATCGACCTCCACCTAGCTCTGCCAACAAGCTCACCACATTCATGTTTCTCTCTGACTTTGATCAACTTCTTGATTACTACTGTCTCTTACCTGGAAATCTCATCATTCTAGGTGACATCAATGTCCACTATGACAACACTCACCGTTATGACACAAGACATATCATCAACTCTCTGTCCAATCACAATATGACTAAACACATTTCTGAACCAACCCATCAAAAAGGTCACATTCTTGACTGGATCATTTCTCGTGATCACCACAATTCAGCTACTGATAACTGTTAGTTCTTTCTACCCGTCTAACTTCAGCCCTTCCATCTGACCACTCTGCAATTCTCTGTTCTCTTGACATTCCTCCTCCTTCCCGTACCATGCGCACAGTGACTCGACGCAATCTCAAATCTATCGACCTCTCCTCATTTTCATCTGATGCCTTCCGTCTCCTTTCTGAAAAGTCACATAACCTTGCCGATGAATTCTACACTACTCTCCACCATCTTCTGGACACTCATGCTCCAGCCACAAACCGTCTTTTACCTGACCGCCCCCCTACCCCCTGGCTCACTCATGAGATTGCCTGTGCAAAACGTGCCCGCCGCAGAGCAGAGCGCCGCTGGTGCAAATCCAATTTCACTGTACATAGGCAACTTTTCCGAGCCTCTAAAACAAAAGTATCCACCTTCATTGCATCTGCAAAAACAAACTATTTCCAAACCAAAATCCTGAATGCCTCTTCTTCAAAAGAACTCTTTACAACCATGAATCATCTCCTTGGCACACGAAAAGATTTACCTCTCCCAACAAAACACACAAATGAAGAACTCCCATCTGTATTCTCCAAGTATTTCACCACCAAAATACAAACTCTTCATGACAGGCTCGACAGGACACCCTGTCAACCATGCCCACCTGACCCTTCCTTCTCTGGCACACTTCTTACTACTCTTACCCCAGTCTCACAAGAAGAAATTCTCAACACAATCAGATCCATGTCGTTCAAAACCTGCGAACTGGATCCTCTTCCAGGTTCTCTCTACTCTGACTGTCTCCCTACTCTCCTCCCATTCATCACTGACATCATCAACACTTCTCTCCAAACTGGAACTGTCCCAGATTCTTTCAAGTCTGCTATTGTTCACCCTCTCCTCAAGAAATACAATTTAGACCCAAATGAACTGAAAAATTACCGGCCTATCTCTAATCTCTCTTTCTTGTCAAAACTCTTGAAAAAGTTGTCCTCAACCAACTGAACTCTCACCTGTCTGCCAACAATCTCCTCAATCCTTTCCAGTCAGCCTACCGCCAGTGCCATAGCACTGAAACTGCCCTGCTACACATTCTCAACAATCTCCTCCTTGCAACTGATACTGGCAAAGTCTCTCTCCTCACACTCCTTGATCTGTCTGCAGCCTTTGATACCATTGATCATGGTATTCTCCTTTCTAGACTTCATCATACTTTTGGCATCTCTGACATTGCTCTCTCCTGGTTCACTTCTTATCTATCAAACAGAAAACAAACTGTTCTCATCAATGGCACTTACTCTCAACCTGCATACCTGACCTGTGGTGTTCCACAAGGATCTGTCCTTGGCCCTGTTCTTTTCACTCTTTACACCTCCCCCCTGTCCACCATCATCAACTCCCACTCTATAAAACACCACTTCTATGCTGATGACACCCAACTTCAAGACAGTGACTCACCTGACAATATACAGCACCTCCTGACTCGCACCACTGAGTGTTACTCGGACATCAAAAATTGGATGACATACAACAAACTTCAGCTAAATGATGACAAGATGGAAGCTATCCTCATTGGCACCCGTCAGAAACTTTCTCAGCTGCCTCCTCTTTCTCTCCCATTATGTAACACATCAGTCCCAATTTCTGATTCAGCTAAAAACCTTGGTGTCTGCATTGACTCTACCCTCTCCATGAACAACTTTGTTTCTCAAACTGCCAGATCTTGCTACTATCACCTCTATCGTATAAGCCTGATCAGGAAGTATCTCTCTGTGAAACAACTACAAAACTCGTTCTCTCCTTCATAATGTCTCGCATTGACTATTGCAATTCACTCCTGTCCGGTCTTCCTGCCTCCACCACTCACATCCTACAGCGCATTCAAAACAATGCTGTACGCCTTGTACTCAAAAAGAAAAAAGCTGACCACATATCTCCTCTCCTGGCACAACTTCACTGGCTCCCTGTATCAAAGCGCATACAGTACAAACTAGACACCATGTGCTACAAAAGCCTCAATAACGCAGCCCCCAATTACCTGTCAAGCCTACTTGAGATCTATGTTCCGTCACGTACCCTCCACTCTGCCTCTGATCCTCTGACTTTTCGCTTTCTACGCACTAAGCTCAATACCTATGGTCCACGAGCCTTCTCTGTTTCTGGTCCGCTCTCCTGGAACAAACTTCCTCTCTCAGTCCGTCAGCAACCTACTTTTGTCTCCTTCAAGTCCGCTCTCAAAACTTACCTTTTCTCCTCTGCATAAAATCCTGACTTCACAATCCCCTCTGCAGCCTGTCTCCACTCGGAGGGGAATCACATTGCAATATATAATTGTATATAATATGCTCTCTATAATTTTCCATTGTTTTTATTCTTTCTCCCCATTTATAGCCGTGTGTGTGTGTGTGTGTGTGTGTGTGTGTGTGTGTGTGTGTGTGTGTGTGTGTGTGTGTGCGTGGGTGCGTGTGTGTGCGTGCGTGCGTGCGTGTGTGTGCGTGCGTGCGTGCGTGTGTGTGTGTGTTTCAGCGCTTAGATCTGATTTTATCAAGATTTTGCGCTGTATAAATATTGTAATTATTATTATTATTAATTATTATGTCAGAGTTAACTGTGATGATAGACCTTATAAACGTATCACTTGACTACCTTTAAGCTACATGTATGTCAGCTTTAACTGTAATAATAGACATGTATAGAAGTCCCACTTGCTACCTTATTTAAAGCTACATTACATCAGAGTTAACAGTAGTAATATACCTGTATAGATGTACCACCTGACTACCTTTAAGCTACATGTATATATCTGATTTAATGTAATAGACCTGTATAAAGGTCTCACTTGACTACCTTTAAGCTACATGTTTATCAGAGTAACGTCTCTTTAAGACTGATGGGAGCATACGTCCACACTGACATTTGCTAATTTGAAATCATGTTCAAAACTACATTCCCTCGAAATGTTTGGTGACCAGACTGACTTTTCCTGTCCTCTGTCTGTCACCTTATTGTAAATCGTTTTAGCACGCCCTTGTTTTACCCAAATTCTTATGTCATTCTGGGTCATGTATGTTTCCTGTGAACTGATTCTGTCACACTTTTAAGTTTTGTTTTGTTATAGCTGATCAGGTAGTTACTGTTTTTTCGTTTGGTAAGTATGCTAGCTAAACAGCTATTCAAGAAAAATCGTTTACATTGTGCATATCAATAGTACAATGGTAGATTACATCTCAATACAAATCAAAAGTATTTGCCAACACTACACACAGTATACAAATGACAACCTGACCAAAAACAATGTTGGATCAGGCCTCGTACATCATGCAGTGTGCATGAAATTGGTGTATAGGTTGACTGAATGTCTAATGAATGTATAGATGGACTGACTGACTGACTAATCAACTGAATTATTGCATGGTTGATTCTCAAGTTGATTGAATACACATTTGACTGATTAACTGTTTGATTTCAGACAATATCAGAACAGATGTCAGAGCGTGTTGAAGAGTTTCCAAATTACACACATTATGAAGTGAGGTTTGGAGACTGTGCCATTCGGTACACACAAACATGTCTCAATGGTCTGGAGAAAATTTTGAGGTGTCGCTGTGTTTCTCACATTCAGCCTGACACTATCAAGCAGCTTGTTTGTGCTTGTCATCTGGTACTGAGGCAGTGTGAGACACTGTTTCCACAGCAGACACCACAGCAGACAATACAGAAAAAGGATTGGTAAGTTGTGTGAGCAGAGAGAGAGAGAGAGAGAGAGAGAGAGAGAGAGAGAGAGAGAGAGAGAGAAGAGAAGAAGAGAGAGAGAGAGAGAGAGAGAGAAAGAGGATAACTATATTAAAATTTGAATAGATTTTTGTTCATCTGGCCCCAGCCCTGTGGGGGACCGCAGGAACAATATAAATATGCAATTAAAACAGTCATATAAGAAGAAAGTACATTTTGATGTTATTTAACAGATTACACACACACACACACACACACACACACACACACGCACGCACACACACACATACACACACACACACACACACACACACACACCACACACACACACACACACACACACACACAAACATCTGACTTCTTGTGGTTCACTGTCAAGGAAGGAATTATTATCATTACGTGCATATTACGTCAACAACTATTTGAGTCACACCATAATAACCAACTTTCCATACCATTTGCAACTGATGAAAATCCATAGTAAAGATGAAAACAGTTTATTGATGTCCTTTATTCGCCATGGTACACTGTCTGTCTTTTTCTATCATGGCCACAGACAGTCAAGCCAAACTCACAGTTTATTGACGTTCTCTGTTATAGTCCATGGAACACTATCTGTCCTTTTCTATCATGGCCACAGGGTCTGTCATGTTGTGAAAGCAAGAGTCACTGTATACTGTACGGATATGTTGTAAACATGTTGTCGGCGCAGTTTTGTGATATTTGTGTTTTGTTTGCATACTGTGGTACTTGGAAAGCAATGAAAGAAAAAGAAACAGAAATTATGAGCAAACTGCACAGTTTGATGTGTATGTTATTACATTATTACCAGTTTTATTGTTGTCACTATTACTATGTAGTTACTGCTACTGCTATGACTACTACTACGACTGCTACTGCCACTATTACTACTACAACTTTTACTACTACTACTACTATCACTACTACCACTACTACTACTACTACAACTATTACTGACAGTACTACTATGCTGTTAGTATGACTGCTTCTACTTATTACTACTAGTAGTACTAGTACTAGTCCATTTACTATGACTACTACTTCTACTGCTACTACTACCACGATTACGTTTACAATTTTTTTTACATGTAACCAAAAATATTCCAATGGTAGGCTGATAAAATACCAGTATGAAATATAGACTATGTAAAACATAGTCTAGGTAGGGCCTCAGGACTTGGCCAGCTCATGGGTTTATGTGCAGGCTTAAGGCATGTGCCATGGTCACCATACACCTGGCACCTGTGACGTTATTGCATATGGAATTCGTTCCGAGCGTGGAGACGTCACCTTGAGAAACTGAAACTGAAACTGAAAACCGTTTACTATTGTTACTGTAACTGTCTCAACGACTACTACTACTGATATGTATGAATAACATTAATGTGCACACAATCACCATTCAATAAAACTGTTGCGCGCAATCACTACTTCTACTGCTGTCACAACTACTACTACTACTACTACTGCTGTCACTACTACTACTACTGCTGTTGTATTTCTATGCTGCTGCTACTAATACTATTACAAACATTAATGCTACCGATACTACTACAACCATTACTACTACTACAACAACTACTACTACTACTGTTGTTGTTGTTTTTACTATGCTGCTGCTAGTACTACTATTATAACTATTAATGCTACTGATACTACTACAATCATAACTACTACTACAACAACAACTACTTCTACTATTACTACTACTGCCACTACTATTACTTTTACAACCACCACTACTACTGGTCACAACTATTATTCATGCTCACACATAGTGTCAATTCCAGTCAGTAAAAAGACATGAAATGATAGGGGGAAAAAGATG